>BROG01000471.1:0-122500 GCA_030159075.1 Atrina japonica | reverse complement strand
GTTTTATTTTCACCAGTCCTATCGCATTTTTGGTTCTCAGCAAGCTTGTTTTTTTCCCTCGAACAGGCGTAAAAGTTCAAATCAGGTCATCAATAAACTGACATCGAGTCACTCCCCCACATACACAGATGGGTGCTGAGCTAGTCAGGATGGGCCCTCTGATCAGTCTAACACTTTTATGGGTCACTCGACGAAGGTGACCTATTAAACATCGAGTTTAGATCGGGCATCCATAATCAAAAGCTAGCAGTTGACTTCAACATCAGTTGTACTTCGTCAACGATAGAACGAGGGTTTCACATTCTGGTGACATGAGCATCATTGGCAATGGAGGAGTTCATCGAAGACAGATTGATCAACAAATCAGTACCCTTTCACAACCCCATCAAAAAGATCAAGATCAAGACATTTGCGACAGCAGAGGTCACAAAGAAAGTGACTGGTTCGCAAAACAAAGTCACTCAACTGAAAGCCGAACGCAACATTTTTGGCCAGTTGGTTTTGTTGTCTGTTCAGCACGACATCGATCTGGAAATAACCCTGTCGTTTCCACTCGGACCTGTTCCATGGGCTTTGGCCACAGCTGATGGCATGCCTGTCAAGACCGACAAATCCAAGCTCATGCATCATCTGGAAAGCTCCGTTGAACCTGCCACTGTTCGTCCGACAGAAAACGTTGTTCACGTTGTAGACGGCAATGCCATATTGCAAATGCTTCCAGAAGTTCCAACCACATTTGAGGCACTCGCAGAAAGAACCTTCGACATGCTTCCCAAAGATGGCCGTGTTGATTTCGTAACAGACACATACAAGGCGATGTCAATCAAGTCTTTCGAGCGAATGCGAAGGGGGTCTTCATCCACCTTCTTGCTGTCGGGACCAAAAAACAAAAACTCCCAGGGACTGGAAGGGTTTCATGTCCAATGATGACAACAAAGCCCAACTGCTTCTACTTCTCCTGGATCAGTGGAAAACTGACAAGTATGCGAAGAAGTTAGAAGGTCGCAAACTCTTCTTCGCACTCGGAGAAGATTGTTTCTGTCTCACCAGTGATGATGGAACCAAAGTCGATGTCTCGGAAGTAGGATCTCTACGCACGTCACAGGAAGAAGCTGACACAAGGATGATCCTACACTGTCTGAATGTCCGAGACACGGAGCCAGAAGCATCGACCATCATTGTGAGATCTCCGGATACAGACGTTTTTGTGCTGTTGACCAGATACGTCAGGGAGATCAACAGGCATGTCCTGTTTGACACCGGTGTTGGAAACAAACGCAGACTTCTCAGCATCAGAGATGTATTCGACAAGAGGGGTGAGGAGATCTGCATTGTGCTCCCAGCATTACACTGCTTCACAGGATGTGACACAACTAGCGCCTTTGTAAGAAAAGGCAAGGTAGCGCCTTTGAAGATTTTAGAGGCCAACCCAGAACACATTGTGACTCTGTCGAGGTTGGGACAGCAGCATGAATGTCCACCAGATCTGTTGGACAGCCTGGAAAGATCCGTCTGTCGCATGTATGGCAAGTCAGACTACACACATGTGAATAAGCTGCGGTTCGACACCTTCTGCAAGAAAAGTCAAACGCAGGGCAATATCATGGATTCTTGCAACAATGTCGACATGAGCCTATTGCCACCCTGCCGAGCATCTCTGGAAATGCATAATCGGCGAGTCAACTACCAAACGTATGTGTGGACACATTCCCATGAGCCATACCCGGATCTTCCAGAAGTGGACTCTAGTGGATGGAAGCAAGGTCCCAGTGGGATCGAGTTCGACTGGACAAAAGGTGACATTGTTCCGAAAGAACTCGTGGACGTCCTGTGTAACAGGAAGGAGGCAGAGGAGGACACAAGTGAGGACGAGGATGAGGATGCAGACGCCGAGTTCTCCAACCTGCTCGACGTTGTTTTCGACGAGGACACGGACGAGTGAATTCTCTGGAGGATAGGAACTGGACTGAAGTATTGGAAGGTGAGGATGGATATATGTTTGCAGACAGTAATCACGTAATTCTCATCGTTTGATTGACCGTTTCAGTATTTGAATCAATCCCATCACGTTATTATTGTCGTTTGATTGACTGTTTCGGTATTTGAATCAATCTTCATCTGAGTCAATAGTTCCATCAGAGCGTTGTTTCAATCATCACTTCTGTTGTAGCAATTGCCGTTCTCTCAGTTTCCCTAACCTCACCACTGAGTTGCGTTTGACATTTATTTTATTCAAAGAGTTTTGATACTCTAGTAGTGAAAGTGGCCTGAAGTTACGTTAGGTAAACATCGAACTCAGGAGAGTTTTGTGTCTGTTTTTATATGATTTGGACAGTGTCACATGGCGTTGTGACACCTTATGACGTCACCAATTTGTCTTGTGCTTTTGTTTTGTATTCACTAGGTAGTGGGTTTAATTTCCTACAGTTTGATACCAAATATGTATGGTTTTGCTTTATCTAACATGACTTTTGCTAACCATACCCCCTAGTTTTGGGGACATCAGCTGAGGCTTCGATGATATACTTCTGACCTGTACAAAAATTGAAAACCCCCGTCGCCAGAAAGCAAACCTGCAGCAAAATTGTTCTGATATGATACGCTTTCAGAAACATATAGCCGACAAAGTGCCTTTCGGGGTACACTAGCTCTCTACATAACTTCCTCTCTTTATTTGACGTTTTTATATCGCTTTTCAAGAGTGTCACGTGGCATTGTGACGTCACAAATTGTCGCACTGTCGAACGATTAGATTTAAAATGTGCAGAGATCATTTTCCTACAGAATGATACCAAATATGTGGGTAATTTGTCTAATTATCCCATCACAAGAGATGTTTTCCTAACCATACCACCTAATTTTTAACCTTTGAGTAAAGTGTCAGTCGCGAACTTTGTACCCGTATAAAATCTAAACGCCCCAGTCGCCAGAAGGCAAACCTCTTGCAAAATGCTACTAATATGATACGCTGTCAGAAAAACATAGCCGACAAAGTGCCCTCCGGGGTACACTAGCTCTCTACCTAACTTCCTCTCTTTATTTGACGTTTTTATATCACTTTTCAAGTGTCACGTGACATTGTGACGTATTGTGACGTCACAGATTGTCGCACTGTCGAACGATTAGATTTAAAATGTGCAGAGATCATTTTCCTACAGAATGATACCAAATATGTGGGTAATTTGTCTAATTATCCCATCACAAGAGATGTTTTCCTAACCATACCCCCTAATTTTTTAACCTCTGAGTAAAGTGTCAGTCGCGAACTTTGTACCCGTATAAAATCTAAACGCCCCGCTCGCCAGAAGGCAAACCTCTTTCAAAATACTTCTGATATGATAGGCTTTCAGAAAAACATGGTCTACAAAATTCCCTCGGGGTGTGTGTGTGTGTGTGTGTGGGGGGGGGGGGGGGGGGGGGGGGGGGGACGTGACCCCTATCTAGCTCACGGCCTATTACGAATCCAGTCATAATCCTTCCACGGAAACTTGTCGTTTAAATACCTGAGTGGTGCTGTCATGTTTTAATTTTTTAATTTACTAGGTTGGTGGTAAAGTAATGTTTTAATTTCTGTATTTACCACCACCTATTAAATAAAAAAATAAAAACATAACAGGTGCCATGAATCCCATGATTAATGATTAAACTGACAGGGTGCATGTAAACGAAACGATGAGTACGAGTCAGTCAAATACATACAGACCATGTAGCATACAAACAATGGCATAGGAAGCAAATCTATGGTGCGCTCAAAATAATCGAATTTCTGATATCAGAAAATATTTTTTGATATCAGAAAAAAAATTATGATATCAAAAATTCGAATTTCTGATATCGAAAAATCATTTCCTGATATCAAAAAATCTAATTTCTGATATAAAAAGTATGTAGTATTATTTGATATCATAAATTCGAATTTTTGATATCTAAAACTGAATTTCTGATCAAGAAATCATTTTAAATCTTTGATATCACAAATTCGATTTTTATATAACAAAGTCGATTTTTTTATATCAGAAATTGTTTTTATTTCCTATCAGAATTGTATCATACAACAATTATTGCTCCCAAAGATTTCCCGTTAGATACTAGACCGCGGTTCTCCGAGAGGAGTCTGGCAGCTTTTAAAATTATTTCGTCTAAAATTAAAAACAATCAATAACTATAACTGTTTTTTAAATACAAATAAAACTAATATGAGAATTTACCCCGGTCCTGACAGGGATAATTTATTTAGGTTGTCATGAGGTATTTTCTGATTTTTCTAATGTCAGAGATTCGTATTTTGTGATATCAAAAAATCGAATTCTTGATATCAGAAAACAGAGGTTATTTTTTATATCAAAAAATCATTTTTTTGGATATCAGAAAATCAATTTTTTTAAATCAAATAATTCTACATATTTTTCATATCGGAAAATGATTTTCTGATATAAAAAATCGAATTTCTGATATGAAAAATTCATTTTTTGATATAAAAAATCGAATTTCTGATATAAAAATCACCTCTATCATAAAATAGAATTTCTGAAATAAAAAAATCGAATTTTGATATTAAAAAATGAATTTGTTACATAAGAAATTATATTTTTTTATATCAAAAAATGAATTTTTGATATCAGAAAATCGTGAATAAATATTAAACTGGCGCCTCATACAAATCAAAAGTAGGGGGTTCTTATGAAAGTGCTTTTCCGTCTAAAATTTGTTTTCACATGTCGTTAAATTGTGCAATAATCACATAAAATTAGATTTGAAAAAAATTGCTTAATGTGTTGATAATATAAGAATTGAGTGTGTTTGTGAAAAATCCCCCCAATTCATACGTTTATGAAAACTAAGTCAAACAATGTGTACGAATTAGCCAATGAACTTGTACGTACGGGTGAGCCAAAATATGTAAGAAGTTGGTGGGTACGAGTTGCGATGGGTGCGATTTGTCTATAACCCGTCGGCATATATATATAACCTATATACGAAAAATATGCACACATCACGTCGGCGTCAGACCTATAGTAAAACTAGGACTCCCCTCTCTCTAGTGCTATTATCGCCGCTTAACAAATCAGATAAGTTATCGTCTGCTACCAAGTCTGCCATTTAATTTAGTTCCGACTCCTTGAAAAATCCACAGTCGAAGCCATTTTCCACATTGACTGACCGAGTTTCATTCTCAAGCGTACCCAAAGTGTCCACAATTACTTGTGGGTAGGTTACATATTTCAACTGCTTTAATATAACTGTATTTTTACTACCGAGACGTAACCCACGATCAAATGTAAATCTAGCCGATAGGACTATGACAGGCTTTGTCGGTCCTACTGCAGTATCATCTGATAAATCTCTATGCATGTGCATGAAGTCTGTCCTTTAGCACAATATAAAAACGTGAATACTGCATCTTACGAGAACATGAGCGTTCATAAATCAACTTGAAGTGTCAGTACACATTGCTAGAGAATCTAGAGCACCTGCTTGAATAAAAATACAAAAAACATGTATAATGATGCATTATAATTATATTTAACCATTGTATTAGAAATGTTACAGTTAACTTGATCCACCCATGGACTACCCATTTTACCCTAGCGGAAGCCGCCATCATTCAAAAAGAATTCTTACCTGTGACTGTATTGGCCTCACCATAGAATGTACAAAATATAGGACAACGACAATCAAGTTATCATACCTGTCCTTGATCAAATATTGAGGTACATCTAGGGTTAAATGCTGTGTTTCCTAAGTACCTCGTAATTTTATCTATTTGGGCGAGCTGTTTAAACAAGTGACAATTTCTTGTATAACTTAATACATGTACTATCAAAGGTGATTTCCATGTCCAACATGCATGATAGAAAATTCTAAAGAATCGAGTCAACGCGGAACTCAATAGAGATTCAGATTCTTTATTTCATGCATGGAATACATTACATGTGTAACAAAATATTAATATATAAAGGGGTCTGGATCCGACGCCACCAAATTTACTGGGATACAGGTTGATTTGTCCCAAATCTAATTTGTCCCATGCCTATTTGTCAAATATTTGGTCAATTTGTTCCAATTCCAATTTGTCCCAAAATACAATTTGTCCCAATTTTTAGTTTAATCATAAATGCATATTTTTGATAATAAACTTAACTTTACAAAGAGTGATTATTATTTCTGATCATTTCAATGTCCCTTGCACTTCAATTTAATGCACTTTGTAATGATTTAGATAAAACATGGTCTTGTTTCTTTACATATTGTCTCTTTAAAATCTAACTGCTAATATTTGTATACTTACAAATGAAATGAATTATTCATCATGTGTGTGTGCGTGTGTATGATACAAGAGTTATTGAAATGAGAAGCTTTTAGTTACATAAAAAATTATGTTAATTCAAGTGATTAATTATTGTTAATAATTAATTGTGCTTACACGTTCTTGCCACTAGTTTCCGAGTGTCATTTTGTTATAAGCATGGAAAACGTTAATCAAATTCGACAAATAAAAGTTCAATATAGATATGTGAATTTACAACATATTTCACACTGGAAATCCAATAATAATGACGAATATAACTTATTGATATGATAAATATAATCTCAGACACCAAATCTTCAGGATGTTCAGAATACATATACAAATCTGGTGAACATTGGACAAACACGGACCTCTGAAAATTTAGAGGTGGGATCAGGTGCCATGGAGTAGTAAGCATTCTTGTTGACCTGTAACACCAGCCATGAGTCCATAGTTAAATTCAGATGAAATAGGACAGGAAGAAATTCTCGTCGTAATTGGTACAGACGACTCAACAAACGTTAAAGAACAGGTAACTGAACATTTCATATAGTGTAACAGAGTAATCACAAACACAGTTTTTATTCCGACTTTCAAATTTTCGAACGTTGATATCAAAAGCGATTTTCAATATTCCTGTGTCAATAACTTGTATACCTCTGTATATGAAATGTTCATATGTAGAACATGTCCGTAATTCAAATAAAAATGAAGAAGTACCAAGTCCATTAGAGCACGACGAATTAGATGTGCAATGGTCTCAACATAAAAAACAATTGCGAATCCCAAACGGGATAGTACCAGGTGTCCGGAAGGAGTCAGCGTCCTCTGCTGGCATGCCACACCCTTTGCAAATGTTCAATGGAAACCTTTCTAATACGATGAACGGGTCAAGTTGGGTGAAAAGGTCAAGTTTGGTGAAGAGGTCAAGTTCGGTGAAGAGGTCAAGTTCGGTGAAAAGCACGTTTGGCGAAAGGGAGTCACTGTCTGTGTCCGTGCTTCAGAATACTATCTAATATAATTGAGAGGGGGATTTCATAATGTTTAACAAGATCCCCGTATCGACCATAAAACTTCTTAAACGACGATTTCAAGCGTTCAACAACTTAACTTTGTGTAAGTAGCTTATTGGCGAGTCGTTTTGCTCTCAGAATAAAACATTCATGAGAAGAGCATGCACTGGCATAACGTATAAGTTTGAAATGAAAACGCAATAGGCAGGAGAAGATGGAATAGTACTACTTACAAACGGGAAGTTTGTGATATAGAATTGAAATTGTTGCTTTTGTCATAAAGTGAGGTGTGAAGTTGACCGTCTTTTCCAATCTAAAGGAGTAAAGCTAGAATGTGTTGCTCCCTGTCGTCTCATTGATCTCTAGCTCAACAGGATATTATAGATGTGTTGCTCCCTGTCGTCTCATTGATCTCTAGCTCAACAGGATATTATATACATTATTCCTGATCCATAATAAATTTTAAAATAGTTTTTGTTCAGTTCTTGGTTATTCGTATCATTGATATTTACCCTGTTCTCTCATTGCTGTGTTAAAATAAAGTAAACAGTTGATAGTGATATAAGATTCATACACTTTATTTAAAATAATTAATAATAAAAATACAATGAAATAGTAAATAATAAATTTCGCAATTTAGGTATATGCAGAAGGCTTTATGTTCTATCTAAGACGTATTCAGGTTTGCTTTACAGTGCATAGAAGAAAAGATGCTTTTCCAAGATAAAGTACATTGTCACTCGGTGGCCTTTTGTGAAGATTGCTGGAAAATTCCGGCTTTCGCACCTTTTCAATTTTACTATTTGTTTATGGATACCAAACTGGACCTGACCTTATTTTCACGAAATATATACAAATATGATATTTTTATGCCTGTGTATAGCTCATTTTTGTTATTGTACATCAAGTGTAAGTTGTAAAAGTAGAAAAAAAATGAAATAATTTCTTTTGGCAAACACAGCTAATGCCCTTAAGTTTCTTCATAAATGTTTGCTGTAGCTCAAAAGTAAATGCTATAAATGTAGAAAATGACTGACTAGACGGTATTAAATAGCCACAGTGTGAGGAGTTTTTGTATTAGTAATTGGTATAAATGTAGAAAATAACTAACTCGACGATTGTAAAAAACAAATGTGAGAGGAGATTTAGTATGATAATTTCCAAATATTAAAAACTTTTGCAATACAAATGACCATTGATCGAGAAGCTATAGCAATCATTTATGAAGAATTAAAAAATATTTACAGAATATATAACACAAAAGAATATTAATATCATAAAGTAAACGCTACACTATACTCGACTAATAATAATAGGTCGTTATATATTTATATAGTAAACACTTCACTGTACACGACTACTAATAAAAGGTCATAATATATTTGTATATTAAACAATTCTCTGTACAGGGCTACTGATTAAAGGTCGTAATATATTTATATAGTGAACACTTCAATATAACGATTACTAATTAAAGGTCGTAATATATATATATATATATATAGTGAACATGTCTCTGTACAGGACTACTAATTAAAGGTCGAAATATATTTATATAGTAAACACTTCACTGTACAGGACTACTGATTGAAGGTAGTAATATATATATAGTAAACACTTCTCTGTACACGACCACTAATTATTGGTCGTATTTATAGTAAACACTTCTCTGTACACGACTACTAATTAAAGGTCGTATTATATTTATATGGTAAACACTTCTCTGTACACGACTACAAATTATTGGTCGTATTTATAGTAAACACTTCTCTGTACACGACTACTAATTATTGGTCGTATTTATAGTAAACACTTCTCTGTACACGACTACTAATTAAAGGTCGTATTATATTTATATGGTAAACACTTCTCTGTACACGACTACTAATTATTGGTCGTATTTATAGTAAACACTTCTCTGTACACGACTACTAATTATCGGTCGTATTTATAGTAAACACTTCTCTGTACACGACTACTAATTAAAGGTCGTATTATATTTATATGGTAAACACTTCTCTGTACACGACTACAAATTATTGGTCGTATTTATAGTAAACACTTCTCTGTACACGACTACTAATTATTGGTCGTATTTATAGTAAACACTTCTCTGTACACGACTACTAATTAAAGGTCGTATTATATTTATATGGTAAACACTTCTCTGTACACGACTACTAATTATTGGTCGTATTTATAGTAAACACTTCTCTGTACACGACTACTAATTATCGGTCGTATTTATAGTAAACACTTCTTTGTACACGACTACTAATTAAAGGTCGTATTATATTTATATGGTAAACACTTCTCTGTACACGACTACTAATTATTGGTCGTATTTATATATAAAGTGAACGTTACAATGTACACCACTGCTTATTATCGACCGTCATATCATAGATTGAATGCTTCCTTTCATGGCTTCCGTACTTCTGTGTACACAACTACTAATTATTGATCGTTGCACCAAAAAAGTAAACGCTTCATAGTAATGACTAGATCCACTAAGTAATAGTCGTAATAACATAATGTCGGCGTAGGTGCATATTGATAACTTTTCAAAAGAGACAAATAAATTCTCATTCTACTGTTTTTTTTCTTTAGGTGTTATTAGCTATACAAAATTTAATCCATTTTTGGTCATTGGATTAATTATGCATCAACGCTTATATGCTAATATGAGTAACAGAAATTTGCATATCTGTTGATCGAATAGAAACTGCAATTTATTTTTTTATTAGATTTGATTTTCAAAAATGTTGCAGTAAAGATATAGGATATCTATATAACAATGATGTTTCTGCGATGTTTTTATTACAGTTTGGAACCTGATAATGTTTAAAATGAGAAATAAAAAAGCAATACATATTCTGTAGTTATTTTGTATATCCAATTCTTTACAAAGATTTTAAAGATATATACATTCTATGTTGCATTATTAGTGAAACAATATTACGCATGATGACTAAAATTTATGATAAATATTTTACTTTGAGCAAAGTTCGATGACCGAAAAGTTGGCAAGTTTCTAGGTCATTGGAAGTGGCAATGACTTTTGTCATTGACCATGTGACCTAGAAAGTTGGCAAACGTATTTTTGAACAATTCCCTAAAACAGGTTTTGAGGAAAATTACATTTTATGTCATCCAAGGCGTGTTGACGACCATTGGCACAGTGACCTTACCTTTTTCCAACGTTTCCCAAGGTCTAAAACAATCAAATGCATCCATTATGTCTAGTATACAACGAGTGATGATTATTCATTTGCAATACAAAAGTAGCCAATATCTAAATGGGTATTCCAATATCACCTTAAGGGATCAATGTCTATCCTTAAGGACACAAATTCTTCAATTCCTGTAAGGTAGAGGACATTAAACAATGTTTTTTTCTTACCATATATTCAGATGATTTTTTACACAATACATGGTAGGAGATATGGTATTTTAAAGATTAATTTATATCATCATAACCTGCCAATATTAGCCCATTCCACGAAATAAATCCCTGATCTCGGGTATTGAACTTCAAAATTTTGGGTTTGTGCTTTATGATATTACGAATACGTGTATTTGTTCTAAGACTAAGAATATTATCACTATATTGCTATATTGGCACCACCCCAGGAACAAAACACGATTCCAGGATCACTGATTTTCTGATTTCAGTAGTGGGATAAATAGTCTTTCTGCTGGTGGATATTTTAAGTCCCCGAGGGTATACATAAACTTAGTACCTTGTATTTCGGTACCAACTGAAAATCCTGTATTAGAATACTTTTTCGGAATGTTAACATTAAATTTTCCAAAGCTAAGATAGTCATCTTTTTACAGTGGTTACTCTTAGACGGATTTTGCTAACATTTATTGTTTGACCTTGTAAGATACCACATTATCTTTAGATAATATGCATCTTCTATATTATATATATATATATATATATATATATATATATATATATATATATATATATATATATATATATATATATATATATATATATATATATATATATATATATATATAATTGCAGTATATGGCTTTGTGCTTGTTATAAAATATATGTCTAAATATGTTTCTTTACAATTCACGTATGTGTATAAGAAAAGTTTCTAAGATAAAGTATTATAATAACGATATGGCCATATCAGTTTTAGGGCTAGGCTCTGCCCCAGAGACCGACACCCCGCTACCATGATCATATATTTCACAATTTATTTTTTGACTAGAATATTCCAGTTCTATATTGCACAGATTTATATTTCTAATACAGAAAACATTATCATTATATACCCGGTATTAAATCCTAGCCTTGGAGCGATATGTATAATATTTTGTCCGCTTACACATTAGTTACAATATTATACATCATACGATTTATGTTAGGGATATGAATTTACAGAGACCAGTGACCATGCTTCTGTTTGAACAGAATCCATAACTTACGACTGAAACCTATCCGTACTATTTTATGTATAGACCCTTCTTAAATCATTTTGAACACACATCTACTAATACTGGTCAGGTTTATTTCTGTACAACGACAGCATTTTTTTTTTTGCATTAAGTCTTATATATATACACATGAAGACGACGTTTTGATAATGGATCAAAATTGTAACCTTTCTCAGTAATAGTAGTATATATATATATAACGATGATTTAAATCGAGCATCTCTCTCTATCTCTCTCTCTCTCTCCCTCTCAACAAGATCTATATAAACACTTCATACGAAATATTTATAATATATATATATATATATATATATATATATATATATATATATATATATATATATATATATATATATACAAAGGAAATAAGTACTTAGATTTGATTATAATGAGGATTTAACGGAAGTACATTATAACTGCAAGGTCAACAATCACATTGTGATCTAGATTAGACTACGGTGGAAATTCGGTGCCACACAACACTTAATTACTCATTACATTTCTTTAAAAATAGGACACTTACAGAAAACTGATATATTTTCTCCATTACAAAGCTTAAAATGTATTTAGGTGACCTAACAATTGAAAAATCGGAATATCATCAACAGATACAAGGTCAGCGTAAACATTTTTCAGTTGAATGCACTTTAAAGAGAGGGAGGAAGAATTCTTATAGTTTGAAGCTTAGCTAGAAAATGCGATCCTTCCACTCTTTGACACCCCAATGTAACCACATTGAAACCCTGGGTAAAATGATACCATGAATGCACAACCGGATATGTAGTTTGTCATACTATAGATACCGTTCTTTTGTATAAAGTAAAAATGAGGCAGTGCCACTGGATATTTGAATATAAGAAAAGTCTCAACATGAAGAACAAATGCGAATACAAAACAGCATAGGACCAGGACAAACCCAAGAAGACTTACAACTTCATTTTAAAAACATGACTATATCAAAAGAGTGACAGAGTACATTATCAATCAGCTTATGTAAATTATATATATTCGCCCCTTTCGCCATCATCAGTGGGCAAATTCAAAAATGGGCGAATTCAAAATGGTAAATTCATCTATTTTTTATAATAAAAATCTGGTCGACTTTAAAACGGGGCAAAACTGTTTGCAAGTGCATTAGGGTGAAAATAAGACGGGGCAAAAATAACCCTGTATACAGTATATATATATATATATATATATATATATATATATATATATATATATATATATATATATATATATATATATATATATATATATATATATATATATATATATATATATAACTGTGTGTGTGACTATGTGTGTATGTGTGTGTGACTGTGTGTGTGACTGTATGTGTGTGACTATGTGTGTGTGTTTTATTGTTGTTTTACAGCAATACATATTTAGTGTATATATTAAGTGTGAATTAGTCAAAGTATTGTAATAATTAAAAGGAACTTGCACTTTTTGCTCCATGAGAGCAGATGTTTTTTCCTATTGATCATATTTGGGATTTTGGGTATGTCGAAAGTACATAAATACATTTTGCAAAAGATAAACAGGTTATAACAATCGAAAAGCAACATTCATATTTTTAAAAAAGGAATGGGTCTCCTTGGCAATATCATCAAAATGTTATCTCATATTTCAAATTTTGTAGTTTACAATTGCGCGTGCAGTTAATTAACCCAAAAATCATAATATTGTAGACATGGGGAGAACGTAACTTTAAGACAATTTTAACTTTCATTTTTACGAGTTCATGATACATGTATGTCAACGTAACGTCTCTCCAGAGACAAAGTAAATGCGATCACCTGGTAGTGAAAAGAACAAATGCATGCGTATAATTACAAAAAAGTTGCCAAACGTAACATGCTATATCCGTTCGTTTGAAATCACAATCACCCTAAACATTGCTAATATAGATGTTATAAACATAACACAAAAAGTTATAATGCTATAGACGATTGTTTCTGTCAATTAGACTTCATTAATTGAGCTCCAAATTAAAATAGATTTTCGAAAGGTAAAGTGGTATCATACAAGGCATAATAATAAATCTAAATGCATTGCCAAATCCGTCTAAGAATCATTTTGCCTTTTACAGTTGATATATATTCTATTCTTATTATTGATTGCATTTATTCGCAAATTTTACGGTCGGTATAATAGTCTTGTTTTCCATTACTTTGTTTCACTAAATGAAATGTTGATTGGCTGTTCGTTAGCACCTGTTGAGACGTCTGTACCAATTGTGACGAGGATTCTTTCCTCATTTATTTCATTTGGATTTGACTGTGGACTCACGGGCGAGTGTGACCATTCAACAGGGGATGTTTACTCCTCCACGTCACCTGATCCCACCTCTTGATTTCCAGAGGTCCGTGTTTATAAAATTTTTACCAGGTATATATCCTGGACATTCCGAAGATTAATAACTTGATATCTGAAATTCTTTTATTTCTACCTGAATAAAAAAATTGCTTTTGTTCCTCATTTCAAAACATTCGTTTCTGTCATTGTTCATGTGCCAGATATATTATGAATTCGCATTTTATTTGCTTAAGAGTTTATCTAAAATGTCATTACATGCGGAAATACAGTATAAATCTTATAGGTACGAAAAGATAAAAATTTAAATCGAACATTTTTCACATATAACTTAAAAAGATTACCTTTTCCAACGTTTAACATGTACTTATGATAAGATTATCGATTAAATTCAATGGACAAAACAAACAAATTTTGAATTAAAATGAAACAGAGGGAAGTTAACATTTCATTTAGTAAAACAAAGTAATCGAGTAATAGGGACAACGTGTTATATAAGTTTTGTCTGTTTTGTTTTATCTTTTTTATTTTTATCATTGATTTAATACGATAAAGAAACTGTTTCAGTATGTGTAATATAAAATCATAGACACTAAACTATCAGGAGAGTCCGGGGACGATTTACGAATCTGACGAAAATTGCGCAAATACGCACCTGGAAATCTAAAGGTACGATCAGGTGCCATGGAGGAGAAACATACGGGACAATATCTTGCCTGTTGTCCTAATGCCCGTGAAACAAATGTATACTGCACGTGCTATTTAGAGTCACCTTGTCCTGACAGCAGATGATCAATGTCAACGACTCATATGGCGACCTGGCGTTTGATGTCTTCGTTTCCAATTCTAGTATTATATTTCCTGTTTTCATCTGTATTTTTTGGTTTAACACTTATGTGTCAATGACCCAGACGGTACTTAAGAGGGTACTCATATACAATTATTTTTCATTAATTCTTCATGCCTTTCACATTTCTAGTTTTGAATTTAAGTTTAAAGAACATGTATCTAAAACCTTTTTCAGATTTATTGGGGTGGGGTAGGGGGGTCAGTGGGCTGAGCAGTTAGAGCTTCGTCTCCACAATGAAAAAACTCACCGCCACGACTGAACTAAAAATAAAACAATTTTCAGACAAACAAAACAATTTAAATTTATTAATTTCTCGTGAATATTATTTGGTATTTCGCCTCGAGTCATATTTGTATTTAAGATAAAATTTTATAAAGCGACAAATGTATATCTAAGATTGTTTCGATTCTTAAAAAATGTCAACAATTGTATTCCCAGTAATATGTATGGGAGGAAAACACATTGAGCTGTATAGCTTAGCTTTGGAGATGTTAATTATAAATTGACGATCACGAATTAAGTCTACCAGTGGAGTTTCCTCTGATTGAAATACAAGTATGGATTAGACTGGGCAAGCAAGGTCATCTGAAAATCCAGAGATGGGATCAGGTGCCATGGAGAAGTAAGAATTCCCTGTTGATCGTTCATAGGATTCCTTTGTTAAATTTAAATAATACAACACTACGGTCTCAACGGCACAGGCATTAAGATATTAAGTCAGCATATTTTATTCAGTCTCGGCTAGTACTGAATGACTATGCAGGTCAAGATAAATGTATTCCACAGATTGAAAATTATTCCTTAAAACAATTCTTATGTCACTGGTGCCTGATATGTCTGACTTGGCATTCTGCAGGTGCTTAATTAACTCAAAAATAGGTCTATTTGTATTGACCGTACATATTTTGTCAGTTGAAAACTTATATATGTTGTATATGTACAATATACATTACATAACAAACAGAACGTATTTAGTTCTAATCACGTAATATTCTTTGTCTTATTTACTTATAATCACGTAACACTTTTTTGCTTTTGTCCGTGAGCATACATTTTTATAATACCTTGCAAAAGAAAAGGATCATGTTTAAGTTCAATACAATGTATTTTAAGAGCGTTTAAGAGTTTTTGAAATATAAAAAAATTCAGATACCAAAGTATAAATCGATAGAATGTCCAGGACATAGATACAAATCCGGTAAAAATGGACAAACACGGACCTCTGGAAACCAAGAGATGGGATCGGGTGCCATGGATGAATAAGCATCCCCTGTCAACCGGTCACACCCGCTGTGAGTCCACAGTCAAGTCCAATGAAACACGTGTGGAGTGTATCCTCGTCACAATTGAAAGTATATCCATGCAGAAATATATCGAATTATATTTATCTGGGACCCACTTTAAGTTATTTGATATTATCACAAAACCCCATTATATATGAATTTATCATAGTTACATTAAACGACCCATACCTGTTCTACAGGTTAGGATATAAATAGTAACGTTAGCACGTGAAAGGTAATATTTAGGGTAGTGGCGATTTGAATGGTCATTGAAGGCTCTCACTCAGTGTGTTCACAAGCGTATTGCTTTTGTCTTTGATTTGCCCGGCCCACCTGCCCTGTTAAAGAATATTAAGTTAGTTATCAGGAAGTCTAATTTTTTTTTTTCAGTCATCAACATTGTTTTTATATTTTACAGGTTGTTGTCACAGATCATTGTTTAATAAACGCACTCGTCTGAGCGCCTTATCCTAGCTAAGTGTTATGTTTATATTATAAACAATTTATGTTCGTTTGAGTAAGACGAATAAGAACATAACAAGTTTACCTAACTCAAGTCTAAAGGTTTCAAATAGACAGTTTATGGATAATTTACTGCTACATTTACAAAGATAAATTATACAAAACTAACTTAGGCCTATGCACTCCTGTGTAGTCTTAAAGACCTAACCAAGTTTGGTCGTAAGTCACAAGTCCCAATTCTTTGTAATATTGTCGCAAGTCAAAAGTGTGGTCATAAGACTTGATACCTTTCGTAAAATGGGTTCCCCAACTTTATATATGTGTTTTGTAACTGTTTTATTGTTTTAAGTCGTTTCAAGACACTTTTCGAGAATGTTTTACCATGTCAATCTATGAACGACAATTCTTCTCCATACCATTGTTTTATGCACAAATGTCATGCATTTTCAGCAGACCCTAATCTAGGTTTTTATAACCATACAAAAGGGGTTAGCCGATTGACAATTAAAAAGGCAATAAATTCATTCTCGACAAATCTACTGTATCCTAATGGGACTTTTGAGTGGATGAACATGATGTAATACTGACCGAGGCGACACCTGAGTTATGGTAGTAAAACGATTATTTTTGCCTTCAAATAGCTTGGACTACAATCTTTTACACAGAGTTGTCGGTCTTTGCACTCATTAACAATATCTATCAACGTTTAAAAAGAAGTCCTAAAACACGTGGTCATGTAACCCACAGAATGTATATAAATCAAATTACACAGAGTAAGGAAACTTTTTGCAAAAATATAGTCCCTAGATGTATATCCATTTTTAAGAAGTATTTTCGCCTCAGATAGTATTTTTATATCAGCACTAAAATATATGCAAAAAACTGATACCTTATAAAGAGCAAAATATATACTAGATTTATATATTTTGCTAGAATCTTACAAAAGTCAAGACGTTGACAGAGACTGTTGAGATGTGCAAGGACGTACAACTCTGTGTAAGAGATTGCTGGAACTAGTGGAAGAGACCCATCGCTTGCCGTTATAGTCCTGAATAACCGGGAACCAGTATTTTGTTCGTTCATCTTCGGACATTACATACTAATCCTACGTACCGATCAGAGTACAGTGAAACCTGTATATAGGGGCCACCCAAGGGACCAGAAAATATTGACCTTTATATGCAGGTGACCTTTATACACAGGTTCAGTTTATTTGAAGTATGCAGTCAAGGGACTTGAAAAAACTGACCTTTATAAACAGGTAATCCTTATATAGAGGTGGCCGCTATAGCAGAGGGAATTTCCATATTCAATTTTTAGAAATGATATTCACTGGTAGCCTTGGATCCGGCTGACAGCGTTACCATCAGTAAGCCATTATCCAAGGATAATTCACTGGTTTTCCATATAATATGTAGATATATTTTGAGAGGTAAAATACCGACTTTTATTTAATTTATGTAATTAATATATATATATATATATATATATATATATATATATATATATATATATAAATGATGTGATGATTTATAAAAATGATAATGGTAGCAACATGACAAAAGATTTCAATATACCACTGACATTTAAATAAAAATAGCAAAGTACATGTATACATTTGTTTCAGTGCAAAATGGACATAAGAGGTTTTGTAACGACCAATGTCTACCAAATGAATACCAGATGATTAATTGTATGACCATAACTCATATTTACATTGGACAAAGCACGCGACATGCTGTCAGGGTGTGTACTCGCATGCACTTATTCTTGCCATATAAAAAGTGCACGTGGCATGCTGTCAAGATTTGTATTCGAATGCACTTACTCTCGCCATATAAAAAGTGCATATCGGAAAAAAGTGTACATACGAGATTGTGTCAGTCGACCGACGATGTATGACCGAAATAAAATATATGAACTATTTTTTTTCTTGTTTTTCTTTTTTCTCGGAACTATTCTTATTACAAAAAAAATTATGACAAAGACAAAATGAAATATATTAAAATGAATGTTATATTTTCATTTAGAACATTTTAACAATAACAATCAAATAAAATATATTGAAATAAATTTACTATTTTGATGACAAAAATAAAAATAAATATGCCAGCGTTAAGCCAATATTAATTTCGATAACGGCTGGTTAAACATTTTACATTATGAAAAGAAAATCATGTGGTTGGCATAATATCTGAAGAAGTCTTATGCATCTGTGTTTTCATTTGCCATCGTGTGATAGTTGTACTAAGTCTTCTCTTCCGGAATCCCTGCTATATAAGACTCCACATCGTAGTCAAAATATAGCGGGATAAAAATGTCGTCTGGTCTTTGCATTGTTTTGTGTTTGGTACTGGCCGTAACAGCGGAAACGATTCCATCGGGTAAGCAGGTTTTAATGCATAACTAAAAGATTTCCTGAAAGGATGTCTTAGAATTATATAAAATCCAAATTTTTAGTATCGAATAGAGTTATTTTGAAAAACTGGAAATGTCATTTGAATAATGCAAGCCATCGACGTCATCAAATAAAACATATATTGCTATAGTAAAAGGGTCATTTTTAAAATCCTTTCCTTTTTACTACTTAGATTGATATACAATAACAAAAAGAGATATATATACACAGGCATCAGAATTCCTCATTCACTGTATAATTTGGGAAATTTGCTCGAGAACCCCACTTTGGAAATTATTCACTTGAAATTGATTAATTCAACATCACTATTTGTATTCCAATAACAATTTTACTATTTGTTTATATCGCTGGCGCTAATTATGTCTGACATAGTTTCGACGCTGGACCTGACCTTATTTTCACAAAAGGCTAATTCTGAGGCTAATTATGTCTGACTCAGCAAGCTAAAGGTGTCATGGGGAAATTAGTATCTCTTATCAACCATTTTCTACAAAACTCCTTTGACATTGGTGTCTAATTTGATTTGGGTGGTGGTGGAGAGTGAAGACTTCCATATTCTAATAAGATCAGACGTGAAAATAGTTAAATAAAACTCAAGTACTGTAAAATGATGTATGTTTTATCATTCACTTTTAATTTCTTTAATGACGTGTGGGCTTCCACATAAAAAGTAAGTTTTGCACAATACTAGGTTGTTTTCGTAACATTCTAGAGTATGAAATTTGACTACAAAAGCAATACGCAAATATTAGAACATGTTAAATACTGCAGTTCCATACTGACCGATTTATCCGAAGTATTATGAATTGAAATGAATTTGAAAAAGACGTGAAAATGGTTTTAATGATCGTTTCTAAATATTCCACCACACCATTTAATTACTCTTCATCTGATCGAAAAGCAAACACGCACATTTTTATATACATAAATGTATGTATTTTTGTCAATGGAATGAGTATAATATAATTTATAGTTCGTATTTAAATTATTTAGTTGTAGACAACCAAAAGACTCATGCTAACCTTGCGTCACAAATAGAGGTAATAACGGCTAATTTATCAGCTCTATGGAAAAAAGTCAATCACCTTAATCGACATGGTGGAGTACAAATCCACGTACATAGCGGTGATTCACATGAAGACCATCAGGACCATGATCATGATAAAGACGATGATCATGACAGTGATGACAAGCATCATCATGACAGTGATGACCACCATCACCATGACAATGATGAGGAGCATCACCATGACGATAGCCGGCATATTCATTTGTATATGCACATGCAAAAAGAAACTAATAAATTGATGGCAAAGGGTAATTTTATCTAATAATTATTTATTCAAAACAAATAATTTATCTCTGTTTAAGATTTATAGATTAATCAGCATTTCATATCAAAATATTGCAAGCCATATTTCTGTTCCTGTTGTATTGATATTTTACCATATCAAAAGACGATAATAGCTAAAACAATGATATATACAGCATATATATAACATACATATAATTATTTTATTATGATAAGCTCTAAAACACGTGTAATATAGTATCGTTATACAAATTTGTTACAGGAGAAATTGATGCTCACTGCGAAATGATGCCGAATATGTTTCTACCGAAGTCTGTTACAGCCAAACATAAAGTGATGGGATCTGTGTATATCTCCGAGCAGGTAATAATGATTAGGCGTTACTGTAGATGGTAATGTTCCATACCACATACCCAAGAAGTTACTCTACACAATATATATATATATTTATATATATATATATATATATATATATATATATATATATATATATATATATATATATATATATATATATATATATATATATATATATATTGCGCTGAGGTCGGTCTTGTTAGCCTGAGGCGAAGCCGAATGTCAATACGACTGACCGATGCGCAATAACTAGGCCAGTATGGAAATAAGTTATTAATGAGCATATCATTAACTAACTCGGCCAATATGAAATCCAACTAAGCCAATGGTATGCGGAAAAGTTGCGTGCACGGTTCAATTTGAAAAAGAAATAGAGGCCGCTCTCTCTTGAATTTCCGTTTGGTCACGCGACTTCATTATAGGCCCTGCTTTTCAATATTGGCTTATCCTTTTTCGATATTGGCTTAGTTTTGTCAATATTGGCCGAGTTTTTAATTGCATACCGTTTGGGCAGAAAATACAGGCCAATATCATTCTGTATTTCTCTTCAAATGTACAACGTATGTCGTCATTGAAACAGTCATTATTTTCACTTTTTTACAACATAACGCATAAATCATCACAGTACCATGAGTGGCATGTGTGTCTGTGTTTCAATAAATATCTTGACGATTTCGCTCTCATTCGTCCTCTCATCTACGGTCGACCATTTCCATGTATATAGTATAAATTTTCAAGTAGGCAGACACTCGGACACTCCATTACGCCAATTCGAGCGGTTAGATCATTTCCATTAGAGTATTTCAGTGTCCTTGATACTGTATGTGTACTTTTTATAGCGGTATTCTAATTCTAATGTTAGTGCCTTTCGCGCTTACGTCATTGCGCTAATTCAAGCGCAGCGCTTAAATTTCTCTATCATTTCATTCTGCATACACGGCGAAACTAAAAATTGCCATTTAAAATAGTCTTGCCGTATATGCGCGAATTCAAGATTGCGCTATCAAGTCTACATCCCCTTAGAGCGCTAAAATTTGAGTGCGCTAATTTGAATACACAAACATTTTTGAAGCTGCGAAAGATCAACAAAATTTCCCATTATCGGCAAGTATTTACTCTCATACTGCTAAGTGCAGGCAGTTATGTTCTCTCACATACAAGAGACGCTGACTCCTTCCCGACACCTGGCCCCATCTCATTGGGGATTCGCTATTGTTGAGAACCTTTTTATATCCAATTTGTCGTATTCTAATAGACTTGGATTATTTCTATTATCCATTGGAATTTTTCATTTTTTCTTGAAGGCTATTGGTTCTCCAGTAGAGTTCGATGTTCAGCTCCATGGCTTCGACAAATCCCTGAATAAATCCCAACGCCTACTTGGAATGCATATACATGAATTTGGAGACATGGAGAGATGCTGTGACTCTCTTGGTGGACATTTTAATCCGAAAGGACAAGTGCACGGTGGACCTGACTCAGATCATAGGTGTTGTTTTACCTCAAAACTATAATACTAAATGATCATAGATGTTGTAGAAGGTAGTTAATTTAGGGGTGGGCGGAGTTTCCGTATTTAGTACATTAACGTCTGTACTGATGAAACTTTGTAAAGACGTCGGGTAACATTTTATATTTATTACTTGTGAAATGAAACAAAACCGCTGATTGGTTCATCTAATCACGTGAATTTCTACTGTATTTGCTCATAATTTGTGTAAAAGACACAAATACTGCCTCTGCTTGGATTCGAACCTAGGACCCCTGGTTTACGAGTCTGGTGCTCTACCGATCGAGCTAAAGGGGAAACCCCACTAGTTCAAGCTAGTAGGAACACCAAATAACTAACCCTGCCACATTTGCATGCAAAAATTTGAAGTTTAACGCTCTATATTGTGCATTTGTTTTCAAGGAAAAACACCTTTTGTATGAAAACCGTCGTTTTGAATGAAAAAGCATACTTTTTGAATAAAAGACATTTTGTTGGTGTTTTTTACACACTTTGATGCACTGCTCCTCACGAGGCAATCTCTTACAAAAAATTTGTGTCCTTGCACTCCTCAACAATTTCTGTCAACGTCTAAAAAAAATCCTAAAACACGTGGTGATGTAGTCCACAATGTATATGAAAACCAAATTACACAGAGGAAGGGAGCCGGCCTGGCTCAGTCGGTAGTGCGCTCGACTCTGGACCATGAGGTCGTGAGTTCGAGTCCCGCCGGCCACAGGTTGGTTTCCTGTCTTTCGGATGAGACAGTAAAAACTGAAGGTCCCGTGTCACAGTTGGTGTCGGCACGTTAAAGAACCCTCACTGCTCAATGGCCGTAAGTGCTGAGCATAGGCCAAAATTTGAAGCCCTTCACCGGCATATATATTCTTGATTGGGACGTTAAATAACAATAAACAAACAAACAAACAAACACAGAGGAAGGAAATTGTTCACCGCAAAAATATAGTCCTCATAATTATATCCATTTTTAAAAAGTATTTTCACCACAAATAGTATTTTTTCTATGACATCACTAAAATATAAAAAAAATCTCAGATAGCAAAGTATAAATCAATAGAATGTCCAGGACATAGATACAAATCCGGTAAAAATGGACAAACACGGACCTTTGGAAACCAAGAGGTGGGATCAGGTGCCATGGATGAGCAACTGTCGGCCGGTCACACCCGCCGTGAGTCCGCAGTCAAGTTCAATGAAATACGTGAGGAGTGAATCCTCGTCACAATTGGTACAGACGTCTCAACAACCGCCAACGAAAAGGCAACTTAACATTTCACTTAGTGAAACAGAGTACTCGCAAACAAGACTATTATACCGACCGAAAAATTTGCGGAACGTTGACATTAAACGCGGTTTTCAATATCCCTGTGTCAATAATTTGTCAGTGAGCAATTTACCTCTGAATGAAATATTCATATGTTGTACACGCCCTGGCATATCGGATCATTTGTGAAATATAAACTCCATATGCGGGTGACTGAGGGATATTACCACTTACATGTGGAAAATTTACGATGGGAAGGCCGAAATCGTCGCGTTTGTTGTATAGCTTAGTTTATAATTTCCCGTCTGTGTCTATATTAAGTAAAATGTGTAAGTATGAAGCGTGTGTACTTGATTCTGTTGTATCTCTAATTTCTAGTTCGCTGGGATATATCGCATTGACATATGTATGAAAATTGTCATTATTAATTGACAAAACGTCGTCGATATATCTAAATGTCAAATTAAAGAACACCACTAACTTTTTCTTCATTTGATTCAGCGGTTTCTGAATGAAGTCTGCTACGTATGAATAAAGGAACAAGTCGGCCAATAAAGGGACACAATTGGCTGCCACAATATATGCAAATAATACCGATACCATATGAAGAGCAAAATCTTTAGTAGATTTATATATTTTGCCGTTGACGGAGATTGTTGAGGAGTGCAAGGCTCTGCCGAGGAGTACAAGGACCGATAACTCTTTTGTGAGAGATTGCTCACGATAATGTTGCAAGGTGGTTTAAACGAAGTATACGATATTCAGATTCATGTAGTTTTGTCGTGTCTTAAAGAGTTTTAAAATATGAATACTTGGAGACAATAAAATATGGATGTCAGAAATGAGGTTAGGGAGCGATATCTAACCGGTAAATTTCATATCCGGCGTGACGGATTCGATGGTAGCGATTATTGATATATCTATATATTGGGGTTACGCTCTGGTAAATCTAAATCTGACTGTTCAGTAGTTACCCCGTCAAATACTGTCCGATTCACATAACTTGACGGGGCGGAGTAACCTTTTGATAATCATACTGTTGGTTCTATCAAATTTTCGGTTATGAAAGGTTTCACGGGAAAAACGCTTTATTTCCAACTGGACAACCATATGCATGATGACAAGTAGGAACAATAAGTCTTTAAACTCATCCAGGTCAAGAAAGGGTTCACGAGACCCCACCCCGTCAGGTTATATGGATTTTACTATATTTCATTTAAACATAAGGTGTTTACAAAATAATATCAGTTTGGCATGTCATATTAATATACTAACCAGGTATCATACTTGGTCACAAATGAGGGATCTCCATGGTCGTACCTCGCTGGAAGCTGATTTTTGTTTACTTGCTACAGGCCGATAGTCTCTTCCCGGGTACATTCTAACCAGGTCCTCTCCTCCACCTTTTAATATCCGCCACCATATAACCGAGAAAAATGGTGAGTGTGGCGTTAAACAAAATTCAAAGTCAAAGATGATAATGAAACACAATGCAACCTTTTATTTCAACCCCATTATGAGATTTAATGCAAAATGATGGTCTTCAATATCCAAATGTATAATCCTAAGACGATACAACATTATTCCATGAATCCTAATATTTCAGGCACCATGGTGATATCGGAAATATTGAATATGATGACGAGGGAAAAGTCAACATGAAAATTACAGACGACGTTATCCATTTGAGAGGAAAGGATGGATTGATTGGTCGATCTATTGTAGTAAGTAATAAGCAAAAGTCTTACATTGGATTGGTGTCGTTTATCTTAAATGGGCATTATCTGTTTTTTTTCAATTTTTTACTACTTAGATTGATATACAATAATAAAAAAGCATTCTTAACTTCCTACATGTTTTGTGAAATTCGCTTGAGAAACTCAGGTTTTGCACTTTTTCAATTGCATTTGATTAACTCAACCTTACTATTTGTATATAAATACCACACTGGACCTGACCTAATTTTGACAAAATATATAGAAATATAGGATTTTTATACCTGTGTATAGCCCTTATTAATTATTGTACATCAAGTACAAGTAGTAAAAATAGACAAAATCGAAATATATTTTTTGTAAAAATAGCTAATCTCCCTTTAAGACTCTTCTTCACACTACTAAAGTAACAAAGCATTGAATGTAATTGATTGGAATGTTAGGTATCGGCCCCTAAAAGATATTTCTAATTACATTTCGATTCGTTTTCATCCCGGTTTTCAGCAAACACAAATTATTCTTAAAAGCTCTATGGAGCCCACCACCCACTTTGTTCCTACGTATATGAGTATAACAGCCTTGGTTTTGATAACTCTGTTTCACTAAATGAAATATTGAGTTACCTATTCAACAGCGGTTGTTGAGTCGTCTGTACCAATTGTGACGAGGATTTGTTCCTCGTTTATTTCATTTGAATTTCATTGTGGACTCACATGTGACCGGCCAACATGGAATCCTTACTCCTCCATGGCACCTTATCCCACCGCTGGATTTCCAGAGGTCCGTGCTTGTCCAATATTCACCAGATTTGTGTATGTATTCTGGACATCCTGATGATTTATTCTTTGGTATCTGATATTTTTATAATGATAATGATAATATGTTGATATTTTGCATCAATGCTAAGCGGGGATATTAAATGAAATGTTTGATGCATTTTAATTTTTGTTTTGAAAATCTGAATGTTTTTCAAAGATGTGTATAAAGGTTTTCTATTTCTTTAGTAAAACTATTTGGGTGCTGATTTTTTCGGGATCTGTTGGGGTCTTGATGCTACAGATTGAGACTATTTCAAAGGTATTTTTAAGTTTCGACTTGAAGGGCTTTTCATTTTGAGAAATTTCCTCTGTTAAGCTCAGTGATAAGTTGATTATCTGGTTCTATCTTGATAATAGTACAAGGTTATTTTAGAATCCTATAGCTAACTGAAGTTTGTCTCTTAAGTGACTGTACTGTGAAGCAAAATGTCACATCCCCTTAGATTTATATTTCCACATCTTACTTCTACTTTATCATCTGAAACTGAAATAAGATACCAAAGTATTAATTGCCAGCAGGTACAGGAGACAATATACAAATCTAATGAACGTTGGACCAACACGAACCTGACATGGAGGAGTAAGCATCACCTGTCGACCGGTCATACTATCCACGGGTTCAGTCAAATTAAATAAATAAATCCTCATCACAATCGGTATAGAAGATTTAACAACCGCTATCGAACAGGTAGAGTCCACTATACATAATTTAGAGGGATGTAGTAAGCTTTTAATTATCATATGGATGATTCTACTAACTTTTCGATTATGAAAATCTGCACTGTACAATAGTTTTATTCTTCACTGGATACATGTAGGTTTGGTGACAAGTAGGAATGATTACTGATACTGGAGTGATTATACAGTCTTATGCCCCATTATTTAAAATTTAAACTCGTCTGAGTCAAGAAAGGGTTCATGAGACTCAAACCCGCCAGGTTATATGGATTTTACTTTAAATCAACATTTTATCTAGTGAAACATTGTAATTTTTAACATGATTATTATACCGAGCGGAAAATCAGAGAAATCTTGACGATAAACACGTTTCCTGATATCCGTTTGACAACTTATCAGTAAGTATTTAGCCTCAGTAAATAAAATGATCATATGTTGAATATGCTCAGACACATCGGATCATGAGCGAAATTTCACAATATATGCGATCGAAAAGGGGGCATTTCTTTTTAAATGTAGAACTTTGGTCATGTGGCATGGTTGTTTATTCCCCGTATGTGTCTAATATACTGTTTACACCCCTCTCTAAACCATATATATTCTTGGTCGTTATGGGAAGGCACAGCCAGTAGTGTAAATGGAGTCCTGAGATTTACTGTCCCAGCTCCTTACATTAATGTCTGTATTTTGTTTACTTAAAACTTGAATAACATTCATATCCCCCACTCCTTAACCATTTATATTATTGTTCTCTATGGAAAGGCATATTCAGTTATTTAGATAAGAGACATTCCCCTCCCCCTAAAATATGTTTTACTTATAACTTGAAAACATTCCGTTTTGCGTTTTGGGATTGTGCCCCATCCCCTAAAATTATTTTGAAAAAAAATGTTGGTGCTTATGTGCTTATGAAAAACTGCATAGTTATGTGATGCAATGTTATCACTTGATTCTTTGATTGCTTGGATTGGAACATAAAATGTTTAAACCAAGACAGCAACCTAAGATGTTGAAAGCAAATAATATTATAGATCATACCTATGGATAAATGATAATAGCATGGTATGCAGAAAACTTTTATTATTTCTGTATGTAGCAAATATACTTTGGTACTTTTTATATCATGGCAGGGACTGGCGAGACATAAAAAACCGTGTAATTTTTATGTTTGTGTTGTAATTTGTATTCAAGTGAATGTGTTGAGATTCTATTTTTTTACCCAGATTCATGAACATGCAGACGACTTTGGCCAAGGTGCTTCTGCCTCGAGTAAATCGTCTGGAAATGCTGGGGCCAGAATAGCATGCTGTGTGATTGGAAGAGCCAAGAAACGTGTACCGCTTGTCGTACAAAGTTCCACAACACTTAGTTCAAGTACAACACCTAGTTCAAGTACAACACCTAGTTCAAGTACAACAACCGGAAGTACGCAAACAGGAAATAAAAAACCGCTTCCGCTACCGTAACGAGTAGGAAGCCATAAACAGATAAAATATATTAAACGTGCTGAATAGCAGGGAAAATATTGTAAAGAACCTTATTACCATAGGCGAGCAAGTGTGTTCAAACTTATCCACCTGTCAAGTTTTAAAAGTAGGTCTACGTACCAAGAGCCACGTAATTTCAGTAGATGTTAGTTTCTATATCCCTGTGCGTGTGTAAAATCCGGGACTGCTGCTCAAACAATCGAGATGTCATGGATTGTTAATATCATATTACTATGAATTTTCATATACATCTATATCTTCCATATTTGCATACCAAAGGACTTTATATTTCTTTCATTTGAATAACTTTTCCTCATTTCCTTGATGTAAAGGTCTATCTTGGTAAAGTGGTACATTCGGGTTGTCAGAAACCAAAACAATACTAGTCTTTTTTTTGAAAAAAAGTTTAGATAAAACATTTTGCCTTGCACTGATTTCAAGTATTATCGCATCTGTATTTATTTTGTGTCGACAAGTATCCTGTCTCCCCTGTTACGAACTAATTTAGACTCCTCCATGGTTACGAACTAATTTAGACTCCTCCACGGTTACGAACTAATTTAGACTCCTCCACGGTTACGAATTAATTTAGACTCCTCAAATTTTACGGTCTAAATAGACTCGTTGTGCCAATTCATCTTCTTAGACCTATATTGTATTGTGATGTGTGACTACTTATCAGATGAAATAAAATGATATGAAAATGAAATATCTAGTCACAAGTGTTTGTTGTCTTCGTAAATACATATGGACCTTCCTTTTATACTGGTATTTTTTCTGTGTTCACACCTCCTGTGCGATACTGAACTTAAAAACATAATTGGTATCCCAGCCATTGATTGTGTGCATATGATTGTAGAGATGATATCTTTTCTTGTTTGTTCACCAAATGGCAGTGAATGTGGACTGAAGAGGTTGTAAAGAACAAGGTGTGCGTATTACTCTCTTTCCACAAAAATTCCATTGCTACTTAGTACCCAGATCCTGTAAAATTATGAATATTTCAGTTATTGTGACTTTGAAGTTCCTCAAGAGCTACATAGAAATTACACAGATGACCCCTCATTGATTTTGAATAGAGGTAATCTGTTTGGCAGAGACTTTTCCTGCTCACTACTTCCACGGCATTTGATGTTATTCAAATTGTAAACTCAACATATCTTTAATGATTTATTTTACATTTGCAAACATTTCTAAATTGTGCGTCATAGAAGTCAGTATAAAAATATCATGATGCATAAGATTGAATGTTTCTGGCTTGTTAAGTTTCACCTACACTACTTATCGATAGTTTGTTTAGTTATGATAATAAACACCTAATGAGTTTCAACAAATTAATCCTTTCACCAACATGAAAATCCCCTTGAGGACAGTATCAACATTGATAATCCCCTTGAGGGAAGTATCAACATTGGGAATCACCTTGAGGACAGCATCAACATTGAAAATCCCCTTGAGGGGAGTATCAACATTGATTCTCCCCTTGAGGGCAGTATCAACATTTAGAATCCTCTTGAGGACAGCATCAATATTGATAATTACCTTGAAGACAGTATCAATATTAAGAATTCTCTCGAGGACAGTATCAACATTGAGAATCCCCTTGAGGACAATATCAACATTGAGAATATCCTTGAGGACAGTATCAACAATAATAATCCTTTTGAGGACTGCATCAATATTGATAATCCCCTTGACGACAATGAGAAATCTCTTACGGACAGTATCAACATTGAGAATCCCCTTGACGACAGTATCAACATTTCCAGTCCTCTTGAGGACATCAGTGTTGATAATCTCCTTTAGGGCAGTATAATAATAAACACCTGATGAGTTTCAACAATTTAATCTTTTCATCAACATTGAGAATCCCCTTGAGGACAGAATCAACATTGAGAATTATGTCGAGTACATTATCAACATTGGAAATACTCTTGAGGACACATAAACATTGATCCTGCCCTTGAGGGAAGCATCAACATAGATAAACCCCTTGAAGAGAGTGTGAACATTGATTCTCCCCTTGAGGACACTATCAACATTTAGAATCCTCTTGAGGACAGCATCAATATTGATAATTCCCTTGAAAACAGTATCAATATTTAGAATTCTCTCGCGGACAGTATCAACACTGAGAATCCTCCTAAGGACTACATCAATATTGCTAATCCCCTAAGACAAATTCAACATTGATAAGTCTCTCGAGGACAGTATCAACATTGAGAATCTCCTTGACGACAGTATCAATATTTCGAATCCTCTTGAGGACAACATCAGTATTGAAAATCTCTTTGAGGGCAGTAAAATGATAAACACCTGATGATTTTCAACAATTTAATCCTTTCATCAACATTGATAATCCCCTTGAGGACAGAATCAACATTGATAATCCCCTGGAGGGGAGTTTCAATGTTGAGAATCCCCTTGAGAACAGTATAAACATTGAGAATCCCCTTGAGGACAGTATAAACATTGAAAATCCCCTTGAGGACAGCATCAACATAGATAATCCCCTTGAGGGAAATATCAAAATTGATTCTCCCCTTGAGGACAGTATCAACATTTAGAATCCTCTTGAGAACAGCATCAATATTGATAATTCCCTTGAAGACAGTATCAACATTGAGAATCCCCTTGAAGAAAGTTTCAACATTGATAATATCCTTGAGGACAGTATCAACAATGATAATCCCCTTGAGGGCAGTAGCAACATTGATGTTCCCCTTGTGGACAGTAACAACATTTAGAATCCTCTTGTGGACTGCATCAATATTTCCTTAAGACAATATCAACATTGGGAATTCTCTCGAGGACAGTATCAACATTGGGCATCCCCTTGACGACAGTATCAACATTTCAAATCCAGTTGAGGACAGCATCAGTATTAATAATCTACTTGAGGACAGTATTACCAGTGAGAATTATCTCGAAGACATTAACAACGGTGAGAATCCCTTTGAGGGCAGTATCAATATTGATTCTCCTCTTGAGGACAATATCAACATTTAGAATCACCTTGAGGACAGTATCAACATTAAGAATCCCCTTGAGGACATTATCAACATTAAGAATCCCCTTGAGGACAGTATCAACATTGAGAATTCTCTCGAGGACAGTATCAATATTGATATTCTTTACAACAATGTAAATCCTCTTGAAGACATCATATTGGGGATACTCTCAAGGACAGTATCAATATCGAATACCATCTTGAGTACAACGTCAACATTGATCATTCTCTCCTGTAGACAGAATCAACATTGAAAATCCTCTTGAGTACGTCATCAATATTGGGAATAATCTCATGGACAGTATCTACATTGAAAATGCTCTGAAGGACTATCCACATTGAGAATCCCCTTGACGACAGTATTAACATTGAGAATACTCTTCAGGACAGTATCAATAATTGGGATAACCTCGAGGATACAATGAATAAAAAATCTCAGATACCAAAGTATAAATCTATAGGATGTCCAGGATAAAGATACAAATCTGGTAAAACTTTCCTCTGGAAATCAACAGATGGGACCAGGTGCCATCGAGAAGTAAGCATCCCCTGTTGACCGGTCACACCCGCTTCGAGGAACGAATCATCGTCACAATTGGTACAGACGTCTCAACAACCGCTATCGAAGAGGCAACTCAACATTTCACTTTGTGAAACACAACATGACTATTATACCGACGATAAAATTTTCGGGAAGTTGACATCAAATCAACATACATTACAAATTCTTTCGAGGACAATATCAACATTGAGAATCCTTTCGAGGACAATATCAACATTGAGAATCCCCTTGATAAGAGTATCAATATTGGGAATAATCTTGAGAAGACAATCAACATTAAACAAACACCCTTTAATGGCAATATCTATATCGGGAATAATCTAGACGACAGTATAAACCTTTCGAGTAAACTATAAACATTCAAAATCCTCTTCAGGACAGTATCAACATTTAGAATTTTCTGAAGTACAGTATTAACATTGATAAACCTTTTGAGGACAATATCAACTTTGAAAAGTCTCTGAAGGACAGTATCAACATTGATTCAACTCTTGAGGACAGTGTCAACATTGCAAATTCTCTCAAGGACAGTATCATAATTGAGAATCCTCTTTAGGAGAGTAAGTATCAATACTGGAAATAATTTGGAGTAGAGTATCAACATTAGACTCCTGTCACGAACAGTATCAACACCAAGAATTCTTTTGAGGGCAGTATCAATATCAGGAATAATTTCTATGACAGTATCAACATTCTCCTGAGGAATAGTATCAACACCAAGAATTTTCTCGAGGACAAAGTCAACATTGATTATCCTCTGAAGGTAGTATCAACATTGTAAATTCTTTTGAGGGCAGTATCAAAATTTAAAATTCCCTTTACCACAGCATCAACACTAATATCCTCTTGATGGCAGTATCAACATTGATAATACTCTTTGAGGACAGAGTCATCATTGAAAATTCCTTTAAGGTCAATATCAACATTGATAATTCTCTCAGGGACAGTATCAACATTGATAACCAATCATCTTGAGAATAGAGTCAACATTGATAATCCTTTTGAGGACAGTATCAACACTGAGAATCCCCTTGAGGACTCTCAACATTGAGCATCCTCATGAGGACTATCAGCATTGAGCATCATTTTAAGAACAGTTTTAAAATTAAGTATCCTCACCAATAGCACCAATATCGAGAATCCCATGGGATACAGTATTCATCAAGAATTTCCTCTCCTTTCTTTCTGGAGTATCTTTCTCAGTGGCCTCAGACATTTTCCCTGATAAAAGGTAATTATGATAAAAACAATGATACATTTAAATATACATTAGTCTTACGGGCATTAAAGTTTACTTCAATGTGCGCTATGAAAGACCGTTTGTGTCACAAATGTGAGGGACTCAATGCATCATGACCGCTTGCAATGCTAAACTTACGTGTTTTGCATGCAGAACGAAGGTTTTTACATGAACAGAATATATTTTACATGCAAGAGGATATTTCAACGCTTTAGTCTTGAACTTTAAGTTTTGTATGCAAAACAATTTTATTCTTGCAAGTTTAAGGGAAACCAGCTGAATATTAACAATGCACAGGCCTTGTTTCGTTTCATTAGTTATAAAATGTCGCCCCGAAATTGTACATATTTTCGTCAATACAAACGTTCATGTACTAAATACGGTCACCTTTATAGGTATGACCTACTTATTTGAATATTATCAAAATGAAAGCTATTATCTTAATACCTCGTTTACCACATCTGATTTTGAATTATTTGTTATAATGGTCATAGACAAATAAATACGAAGATAAATTCTTCATGTTTGTGAACATTTTTAAAAAACTATTGTAAATTTGTATAGCTGTTGTTCCTGTTGCATTGTTGTTTAACGTCTGGACTCCCACTCAAGAATTTTTCACTCATATGGAGACGTCACCAAATGCCCGTGAAGGGCTTCAAATTTTGTCCTATGATCGGCACTTACCGCCATTGATCAGTGAGGGTTCTTTAACGTGCCAACATCTACTGTAACACGAAATTTGCATAGCACACATGATAATTTTATTACCATGAACATTGTAAGAAAGATAACTTTAATAAATTCATATTTTTATGGTGTTCAACAATCTCTTACAGAGTTGTCGTTCTTTGCACCCTTCTTCTCGTGCTCTATCAACATCTACATTCTACAAGAAATTTGTAGAATGTATAAATTAATTCTAGATTTTGCTCTTTATAAGCAACAAGTTAATAAATAAATAAATAAATAAATACCATGAACATTGTAAGAAAGATAACTCTAATAAATTCATATTTTATGGTGTTCAACAATCTCTTACAGAGTTGTCGTTCTTTGCACCCTTCTTCTCATGCTCTATCAACATCTAGATTCTACAAGAAATTTGTAGAATGTATAGATTAATTCTAGATTTTGCTCTTTATAAGCAACAACAAGTTAATAAATAAATAAATAAATAAATACCATGAACATTGTAAGAAAGATAACTCTAATAAATTCATATTTTTATGGTGTTTAACAATATCTTACAGAGTTGTCGTTCTTTGCACCCTTCTTCTCACGCTCTATCAACATCTAGATTCTACAAGAAATTTGTAGAATGTATAAATTAATTCTAGATTTTGCTCTTTATAAGCAACAAAAAGTTAATAAATAAATAAATAAATAAATAAATAAATAAAATGAGGGGAGCATTTTTCACACTACATGTATTAAATTTTGTTTCAAAACCACTTATGGAATTTTGACGAAACTTTACAGGAAGCAAGTACTCAAGATCCTCTAACAAGTTTTTAATTTCCAGCAAGGTCGGCTCAGGTTGGATCCGGGATGGAGCAATTTAGGTCACATAAGGTACTGTTTCTGAGTGATCCACATGATTGTGTGATTCAAGATTGTATTTTTCATAGAAATCGGAACATTAATTTTTGACGTGCTTTTAAAATATTTTCAGACTTTGTCATTTTCATTCATTTTTGCATGATTTCCTCAATTATCTCCCCTTGCATTCATTATGATGTATTTATTTCATGTGTTTTACTGGTATATTGTGAAGAAATGATTTTGCAGTTGCGGGGCGGAAGGGTGTGCCCCCTAGAGTCAATGTATAAATGTTGGTACAAAGTTGGTAAAATTCAACCCCAAACCCCAGAAGTTAACAAAATTGTTTAAAATCTATAAAAACAATTTACCAAAATTGTCGCGACTCGCGCCCCGTTTTACGAAAGGTCGTTAGTCCTAAATCCTAAGTCACAGCCCTAATTGTCATGGGACTCGCCAATCAGTGATGCGTTGCCATGGTAGTTAGGACTAAAAGTTAGGATTTAGGACTTACGACCTTTCGTAAAACGGGCCCCTGGATCCACCCTGGGTTTTCTGTATATTTTGGCATATGACTTTGTTTTGCTTTCATTTCTCTCTAAAATGCTTGTCCTACATACTCGGTAAAAAAATTTGTTCTCGTTTTTTTCAGCATGTATGAATATGCAAAATTCGCATTGTATTAAAACGTACGTTATATCTTGCCAATTCTTTACACCGTCACATTATATATACGAAGGCGTAGGAACCGGGGCGGCCGGGGCGCTTCCTCTCCCCCACACCTTTTTCACATACCAATTTTATACATTATCTACACGTTGGGAGACCATAAAAAAAACTTCCTAGAGCTTTTTAAAATTGAAAAATTTTCTGAACTCCCTCATCATGCTTATGCGTTTGTATTTACTGAAACTCTGTTTATTTTGGATAAATGATACGTATGTTAATTTAATGCAATATTTAACCGGAATAATACGAGTTGAAATGGGATAATTAACTCTTCTGGGCTTTGATACCTGAACAGTTCTGGGAAGCATAACCTGGACTAGAGGGAAATGGTTATTTTTATGTCTGGAAGCTAGAGAATATCTCAACGGTCTTCTGAATTAATCTATCAATGATATTTTTAACGATAAAAAGGTCATAATTCAATGTCTGGAGGATACTAGGCCAAAATTTAAGTAACTTTTTTTGCTGATTGAACCTTCGTTTTAGAAGGACATCAAGGTGTTTTATTAGCAGATTGCTATACATATTTTGCAATATATAATAATGAATAATTAAAAATTATCTGAAAGAGGTATAAAACCCAAAACATAATGAAATATTGACTCACAATTATTCCAACACTTAGAAATATGTATAGTGATGAGGGAGAGAGTGCCCTTTAATTTTTCTATAAAAATTCGAAAAATTAAAGACAAATTTCCAAAAACTTTCGAGCCTCGCTTCACTCGAGGAATTTATTTCAAATTTATACCACTCTAACTTCATATCCTCAATCTTCTATTGATTTGGTATGCATTACAGACTCCCCTTTGATTTGCTTCCTATGCCACCGTATAAAGAACGCACCATTTTCAAGCGTATGGCGAGCCGGCCTGGCTCAGTCGGTAGCGCGCTCGACTCTGGATCGTGAGGTCGTGAGTTCGAGTCCTGCCGGCGACAGGTTGGTTTCCTGTCTTTCGGATGAGACAGTAAAAACTGGAGGTCCCGTGTCACAGTAGGTGTCGGCACGTTAAAGAACCCTCACTGCTCAATGGCCGTAAGTGCCGAGCATAGGCCAAAATTTGAAGCCCTTCATCGGCATTTGGTGACGTCTCCATATGAGTGAAATATTCTTGAGTGGGACGTTAAACAACAATAAACAAACAAACATCAAGCGTATGGCGTCCCCACCCCAATACACCCCCTCTTAAAAATTCCTGGATCCGCAACTATTTTGTGCAAGGATTTTGCTGAAATGTATGTTTTAGATACTTTTATTAATTTCTTAAAACTGCAATATTGATCGTGAAAACGTTTACCATTCCTGCTGGTACACGTTCAAATGTATCAAGGTCAAATGTCAAAACATACAGTAGTAGGCGTGGTGAGCAATGCCGCTTTCAATGGTGATGCGACAAAAAAATCCTTTTTATTTCCAACATTTTAATGTCAATAAAGTGGATGTAAGTATCAATAGAGAAATTCTTTGCAATCGTCCTTTAGAACCTTACTTTGAAAACAACTTGTATTTGCGATCATACTTGAGCTTATATCAAGGATTAGGTCGATTAGGAGAAAACTGGACCTCTACCGTGACCATTGACCACTTAGAATGGCTATACCTTGTGGTGTTTTGATTTGACAGCTGATCAAGACAATGATCAGAGCAAGTTGCAATGGATAAAAACAGTGAATTTACGCATCAAACTTCGATTTGATCAAGCTTTAGCAGAGAGTGTGAACTGCATTGTGTATGGAGAATTTGATAACGTATTAGAAATCAACAGAGAGAATTGAAACCATGCAAAGTATTCAAGGCTTGAATGCTCATCAACTCAATAGTATTATATCACGAGACCCTTAGGTAGGACCTTCGTTCGGCGGAGAATACCCAAGAGACGTTTTACCTGAGTATCTACCATATGGCAAACATTCATTTATTGTCAATACAGATCCTCACGATCAAACAGGAGAGCCATTTCATGGTCATAAGACTGCTGAATATTTTGCCTCTTACGGCCTACCTCCATGGATCTATCATGATATCTATCAATTTATGAAACGCCATGCAGATCAAGTGATTTATAATCAACAGATGTATCAATACCCTCGGACCAAAGTTTGTGGACATTACTGTGTGTATTATTTACGTCAAAGACATCGAGGTGTCCCTAGTCATGTTTTATTTCAATCGTTATGTCATCAACCTATACCAAGAAGAAGAAACATTGATCCTTTACGAAACGATCGTTTTGTTTGGAGATGGTTTAGAGACCAATATCGTATACCTGTCGGAAGCAAATTAAAAATGGGGAGGCTAAACCAAGTTAAAAAACACACACGCCAGAAACGTCTGGGGGCTAAGCCCCAATTTTCAACACCTATGTCTATCTTTGCAAAAAAAAAGTGGGGGGTAAGCCCCCCGTAGCCCCCCCCCCGGTTCCGACGCCTATGCCTGTACCTAAGTCAACCAGGTACGAGTCCTGTCAGTCACGACAAGTATAGGTTTAATAACGCAAAGGAATCCGAACCGACCGATCTAGGACAAAAGCTAACGTTCTTTTGCCCTGCGCTGTATGGGCAAGATCAACCGTAGTAGTGAGACGTAATTAACTCTTTGTTTTTTTTTTATTATTTTGTTTTTGTATCACTGTACGTAGTCTTAGAGGCACGTCCCTAATCCTCCAAGAACTACTTCTAGTTTGAGCGGGGTAATAAAATGTTGAGTTGATAGAATTCCTGTCGTTATTTATGAGTTAAATACAGTATAAAGTAGAGAGAAAGGTGGGGTGTGTATGAGAGAAAATAGAAAAGAAATAAGAGAAAGGTGAACATGTAGAGAGAGAGAGAGACAGACAGAGAGAGACAGAGAGAGAAAACATGGGAATGGGAGAGAGTAGAAAGATACGATTCTGGGTTCACGTGACTTGTTTGGTATGACATAGGCTGACATAACGCCAGAGTGCACACAGAGAGAAATCATGATTGCATCTATATGGACGATCTACTGTTCTCTATTACACAGAAGAATGAAACATCAGATACGATGTAGTCCTGGTTGGAATACTTATGTACGTGCTGTGAAAAATGTGGATTGTGTATCATGTTTCAAAGAGAAATTTTTACGAGAGAACGGTTATGTGTATTAGAAACCTTTACAGAAGATGTAAGTGCATTACGTCAAGATCCTTCCTATTGGGAGATCAACGGTATAGCCCGTGACGTGATCGAGAGACATTCGTTTACAAACTACTAAAAATACCCACTATAGATGGGATAAAAATGTCACGTGATCACTCCACTATTAAAACTGCAGTTCAGACTTAAAACGGACCAGATTAATTTTTCCTTGTGGACCACTGCACTAGTTATTTTCGTCAACATCAACTACAACATGGAGCAGAGCTACAGTCAGTCCATTGATAATCAATGGCACATGGTGTAAGCAGAAGCCGTATTAAACAAGCTGTACGAAGTATCCAACACTCAGAATTGATCACCCGAGTCAAAAACAGCATTCCTGCCTTATGATGCTTCACTACTTTGACGAGGCTCTAAACACGGTGAACGAAACGAACATCTTGCAAAAATTTGAAGAAAGTTTAGAGCAATCCAGCATTCCTAAAGCATTTTGAGATTTCAACAAACAGAAATTCTACTGTCCAGATTGTATTGCTTGATGCAACTGGCACCCCGTCTCCACAATGAAGTGACAGTTTAAGATTTTTTTTCATTCAATTATTGTACATTTTCCAGAGGCATATTCCCCTAATACTCTGCGAAGATACATTTTGATGTCTTTTTAACGGGGTAATTAAAACATGTTGCATTACAATATTAATCTTGTCGTCTTTTAATAAAAATATTAGCTTAAAAACTGATTTGATGTTCATGTATTGTGTATACCTAGAGTTTAAGCCTAGTACTAGTACACGGTAGACACAAAAGTGATATGGTGTAAAACTATGAGAAGGAGTATTAGTATCACAAACTCTATGAGACGTACGAGATATAGAGATTCTAAGTAAGAGAAAATAAGGATACAAAGCGTAATAGTAGGTGTAACACAACTCTATGAGACGTACGAGCTATAGAGATTCTAAGTAAAAGGAAATAAGTATACAAAGCGTAATAATGTGTGTAACACAACTCTATGAGCCGTACAGAGAGTCTAAGTTAGAGATTCAGAGAGAAAATAAGGACACTGGAGAAAAAATAGTGACAGTAAAACAGGTGGCCAGATGTCAAATACAGGTTGTCTGATGTCAAAAACAGGTGGCCACATGTCAAAAACAGGTGGTCAGATGCCAAGTATCAAGATGTCAAAACGGGTGGCCAGATGTCTAGACGGTGAGAATGAAACTCTTCCTAAAATCAATGCGTTACGCGCACGTCATAAACTCTATATAAGCTAGTACTGTCTGAGTCTCGGTATAAGTTCATCATGGATAACTCATCCGACATCGATAGGCAGCCTGAAGGCACCTATCATTTGCATCTCACATAAATAGTTTATTTACATCATGCCAATCCATCACAAATCTCATGCGTTGTGTGTCTGGGACCAAATTCGGCGCTGACAAGACAACACTATTACTACTTTATAAATCACTTATAAGGTCCAGACTCGATTACGGGTGTCAAAACTACCACTCGGGGGCTCAGACTCATCTGAACAAGTTAGATAAGATACAATATCAAGCACTCAGAATAGCTCTGGGAGCACATAAATCCACTCCGGTGGAGGCCCTGCTTGCTGAAGCAGGAGAGTTACCCCTGTCACTGAGAAGGGACTCCTTGACACTCAGATTCTGGGCCCGAGTCAGGTCGAACCCAGACAATCCAGTTAATACACTATTCACCCACAGATATAATAGGGTTTACAATAGATATAAAGTCAAAACTCTGTGGGACGCCAAACAGGCTCCATTTGGGTACAGGGTACATAATTATCTAGGTAACACATCACTAGGAAGTCTAGATATAGCAGAACATAATATTATATCACACCCACCGTGGTTATTATCTAGACCAAACGTCTCCATAGCTTTGTCACATAAAATTAAGAAAAGTGAAAATCCCGCTGTTACAAAGGCTATAGCCCTAGAATATTTGGACAACAAATATCGGGGCTATCACAGGATCTATACGGATGGCTCCAAGGACCCAAACACGGGCAAAACAGGGCAGCGTACTATGATCCTCTGGCACACTATGGAGACGGGTATAGGTGCACTGACCACATTTCAGTTTACACGTCAGAGCTCGTGGCGATCAATGAGGCACTCGATTACATCCGTAGTAAGGATTATAACCAGGTTGTAATTCTGAGTGACTCGCTGAGCGCCTTGCAGTCGCTGGCCACCAAAAATAGTAGTAGGCCAGATATACTAAACGAAATCCTAATTAGCATACACCAGCTACATCATAAGAACATTAGGGCACACCTAGAACGGATCCCAGCCCACGTAGGTATTAGAGGTAATGAGGCTGTGTACTCATTAGCAAAAGAAGCAGTTCACCACCAAAAAATAGATTGTCACACACAGCTAGGCATAACAGAAGCACACACATTAATTCGGCAAATCATTCACCAAAAACGAACAGAAAAATACAACAACATTAACTTGTTCATTAAACAGCTAAAAACAAATCCCAATGTAACACCAATACGATACTCAAATAATGTCTACTGGGATAAGGTTTTCACTAGATTAAGACTAGGCACTACCTTACTGAATGGTGAGTTAGGTCAGTACATTTTCAAACAGGGACCCAAATGTTCCTGTGGCCACAGTAAGGAAACAGTGGAACATTACCTTATGGAATGTTCCACTCACAATCTCCACCGAGGGGAATTACACACACATTATCATAGTCTAGGATTAGATACACTCAACATAAGGGATATCTTAGATCCACCTAAAAACTTATTAATATCCGCATTTGAAGGACTCAGAAGCTTCATAATCAGCACTGGATATCTAGATAAAATATAAACTAGATTTAAATAAAATTAATATAAATTAAATTATTAATTTACTTTAAATTATGCATTCACCTGCAATCATCGCACTCACCTTGCATTCATCCTGCAATGATTATAGTAGGTCACCTAGTACATTCACAGGTCAGAGCTCGTGCTTTTGAGCAGTCAGATTCAATCGGACGTCGTCGAAAACACCCATGTGTTTATCGACGGCACCGCTGATCCCTGACGACAATAAGCGACAGCACACACACTCACGTATAGTAAGATTTAAGGCAATGCTTTATTAATGTAATTATTAATCAGTATAGATATTAGTATTCTTAAAAGAATATTGGTATAATTCGCTTATTCATTTTCTTAAAACTGTATTAATTTATTACTTACAATACACTGTTAAATATTACAATGTACCTAGTTTTCCACCTCTGCCGTCAATATTGTTTTAATTTATTTATATAATCTCAAAACAGGACATGTTTCTACGACTAGACAGGTCAGAACCGCTCCAACTAACCTTGATACATGCCCCAGAGATGTATTATTAGATTCATATCATCTATATCATATCTGACGGTTATCTATTTAGTAAACATTTTTAATTTTTACTCTATCACTCAAAGTGTTGGTGGTACTCCAACCCTGCCTATAACCATTTGAAAAAAGCGGTACGACCTCACGGCTAGCAGCTGGCTTGTCCAAATAGTGGAGGGTGGCGCAGGCAGGACCCTAAAATCAAACACAGAAACGCCTAATCACAAACACCATAGGGCTACATTTGTTTTTAATCACTCTTCTATCCTATCTTAGGTAGCTAGGAAGCGTATTTTATTGATTTCAATATTATTTTCAACATCTCCAGGTTACTTAACCAAGACATGTTACTAAGACTAAACCCCGGTCAGAACCCCCCTTCTAGCTGGTGACATGTCTCAGAGATTATTTATTTATTTTACATTGTATTTTTTATCCTTACATATTCTTTTAATACGCCAAAAAATCACAAACATCTCGAGGTTACTTAACCAAGACATGTTACTAAGACTAAACCCTGGTGACATGTCTCAGAGATTATTTATTTATTTTACATTTTATTTTTATCCTTACATATTCTTTTAATACGCCAAAAAATCACAAACAACCAAATTAAATAAAGGATACATTTTTCTTTTTCAATACGATCACTCAAAGTGTTGGTGGTACTCCAACCCTGCCTATAACCATTTGAAAAGCGGTACGACCTAACGGTTAGCAGCTGGCTCGGGCGGCGCAGGCAGGACCCAAATTAAAAACATCTACACAATAACTGCATAGAATAGACATCGCATTCATCGCATCTCTCATCCTCTCTTTAACTTTAAATATATGTGTAAATAATTTTATAAATTAATTAGGCACTGTTCGGATTTCGGAAGTCCTTGTGTGTAGGGATTGTCCCAATCACCGGACGACGGATATCCAACAGTTTAGTTAGGTTTAGTATTACCTGTATATAATGAGGTTGATGTTACTCACATCACTATAGGTTATAATTCTAGAATAAGTACTTTAAGAATCAGCAGCGGAGGAAATCCCACATGGACTTTTTGGTCAAGCTTCCCCCCTATGGAGATGACTTGACACCCGGGATTCTCCTCTTTCCAGTTGATATATAGGTCAGAATATGTTAGCAATAGGGTTAATTGTACATAATATAGTTAATGGATCGTTTTCTAGTCAGGTCAGACTAAGTTGGGTATTAGAATAAGATAGCTAAATATCATAGATGAAGGGGATCCCACCATGGACTTTTCTGTTAAGGCACCCCCCCTTACGGAGATGTCTGGGCTCACGGAAAACCCCGTTATCTAGTGATATATAGGCTAGAATAGGATATAATATGTACTGGGTATGGTCTTTTATCTTATATTAATAAAAAAAACCAAGACAAGGAAACAAATTACTACTTATCCAACACCAGTCCCCACATCCCCTTGGTCTGCAGTAAATTAAAGTTTTCCCCTTGGTCAAAGTACACAAAGTACTTAACACCAGTACCACACCTAGCCTGCACCACACACAATACTCCTAATATGACCCTACATTCAGCGGATTAGCACCGCTCCCTTAAATAAGCTTTAAGCTCCAAAATACCTCTCAAAGTAACACAAAATACATTAACACCCAAATAAACGTATGTGATAGCATTTAACCAACCTTAATGTTGGGCAAATGCACATCATTCTGTTTACCTCTTATTGGTACACAGACGTGCGAGCATGGACAACTCCACGTTAAACACTTTGGTTATGTCATTCGGCTAATTCACTTCTTCTATCATATTGGCATTTCTCTATAAATAAACATCTTATTTAGACTGTCCGTCAAAAAATTAGGTGGCCGTAAATCTTCTAAATTCAAAATTCTACAGCCGTTGTGACTTAGCAGCTGCGCCTCACTCCCCACCTCGGACCCGGGGTCTCCACAGGCATCGGACCAGAGCCACAAGACACAGAGGAGCCGGTCGATGATCTACCAGAAGGCCCCTCCCATTCGGGAGCCGAGGGCCGACCAACCCAGGGAGAAGAGGACCCTTAACCGGCCAAAGCCACTAAGAGATCTGCAGCTCAAGCCTCCTCCGTAGGGGCGAGCACGTGTAACAAATTCCATCATGGTTGCACGTTAAACACAAGGAGCCTCTCCGGAGCTACAGGGGTAGCACCGGCGTGTGGCAAGGGCTTTGAGTAGTCACGCCGCACGTTAAATCAACTCCAATCGATCGATCGTCTCGGTATAAGTTCATCATGGATAACTCATCCGACATCGATATGCAGCCTGAAGAGAGAAACATGAGAATCATTCTTACACGAAGGGCACGTATTGTAGTAAGGCCACACAGACAGATAAATTCTGGTAGGACCCCTGCAACACCTACTACACAACACCAGGAACCACCTAGACCTGACCCTTCACTTCCAGTACCTGCAGGATCATAAGAAAAACGCTATCAGCATGGGTGACCCCTGGGTTACAAATCTGGTGCTCTACAATTGAGCTAAAGGGGTAACCTGCTATCCAGCTAGTAAGAACACCATATTACCATTGCTACATTATCCCCCCCATTTTGAAAGAGACGTCCAGACTCTCAGTTCGGAGGTAACAATCAAATAATGGATTATCGTATTCTATCCAGGAAGAACCCATGCCCCACGTTGGGCCCCATTGTCACGGGGTCGTCATAATTCAAAATTATCCAACGCCAAAACAAATGAAATGATAACTTCAGTTTCTCTATACAGTATATAGGATGTATGATTTTTATTTTCTTTCTTTCCAGATTTCTCCACTCGTACAACAGCATATAAATATTAAAATGAATAAGCTTACACACTTAAACTCTTATAACTCACACAATTTAGAAATAGAATATCAAAAATTTAGATTTCTTTGATCAAATTATAAAATTAGAATAATAATTATAACCGCGGAAGAATTAATAGATTTGCTTTTGTACAGTGGCTGGATTATCACATAGAAATTATTTTATTTTATCTCGTTATAACGAAAAAACTATCTCCTAACGAGATAATTAAGTTGTTATAACGAGAAAAATGTCTCTTTATAACGAGATAATTACATTGCTATAACGAGAAAGATATCGAATTTAACATGGCATAAAGCTGTCATCGACGTGTTGAGATAATCTAATTACTTATGTCGACCAGGTGTTATAATTAACTGCATTATATTGACAAAACGACTTTATTTTGACGACATATTCACATAATTATGTTGACATATCCTCATATTTTTCTCAACATGTCAACATATTGATATAGAAATCAACTAATAAGTGGTTTTACATGTACTTAAGCTTTTTATTACGTCTAACGATGGCATAAAGCTGCCATCATCTAATTAGTTACGACGACATGGTGTGATAATTAATTGCGTTATATTGACAAAACCACTTAATTTTAACGATATATTCACAGAAATTATGTCGACATAGCCTCATATTTTTTCCAACATGTCAACATATTGATATGGACAATATCGACATAACGTGACCAAATTATATTAACATGTCGACAAAAAGTGTTTTTATGACACTATATTTTGCGCAGTAAAACGATCACTTTAGTTTTGATAATCATCACATTATGTCGACAAGATGACATACATCAATACATTATGATTACATGTTGCGATAAATTATCACACAACAGTGGCGTAGGAAGCAATTCAAAAGCGGGGAGGGGCTATTTTTCTTTCTTTCTTTTTTATTTATTTGTTTATTTTAATGATTGTGCAGTAAAAATTTGTTTTCAAATTTTGTCAATGCAACTAATACATGCAACGGTGATAAATCGATAAAAAATTCAAAAGGTTAATTGGTATTTTTAGGCTGGGGACATAAAATTATACCTATTTTTGATGCAATGCATACATCATCAAAAGCAGACGGAGGTTTTAAAGTTTGAACAGGTATTTGACGAGCAGAATTTCGAGGAATCTGTTTTTGATTTTAAAGAAAATTTAATTATTTTATCAACTTAAGGGACACCTCTCATTGGCTACTTCACATAATTTTAAGTGTTGGATTAATTGTACGACAATATTTCATTAGAGGGTTGCGTATTAAGCATTAAATAAAAACAATATTTCTTGAAATTTGGAAGCTCGCAGAAGCATATTTCTGCACCCTGATGCAACAATACGCCAAGTAATCTGCTTGAATATCACATTGATTATTAATTTTCTTAAAAGAAAAAGTTTCTTTACTTCCAGACATTGAATTATGTCCTCTTTATCATTAAAAACATTTAGTTGATTGATTAATTCGAAAGCCCGATGAGGTATTCTCTAGCTTCCAGACACAAAATCATCGTTTACTTACCCCATGATCCAGCTGGGTATGCTTCCCAGAATTTTTTTTTTTTTGGAGGGGGGTAGGGTGGACGCAAGATGCGGTACACGTGAAAATGTTGTGTTTATTCTGTGTACAGAATTAGATATCATCGATGATTAAATTTTAATATCTTTAGCTAATAATAAGACAAGGGAAACTCTTATCCATTTTAATCCCTCGTATCCATTTTAATCCAATGCAAATTTGGTTTACCAATTAACTTTCATATTAATACATGCTGAGACTTTTGAATGGTGTTTTACATCATAGTGACTGGTAATTGTTAGTTTAGTTTACTCATAGATATATTTATTTGCAAATTATATAGTAGACGGATTGGGAACAAGTTTTCAAACTTATTAACTCCCTCGGTATTGTAGCATAGAATTGCATCCCTTGCATAGAACGGGCCCGGGCCCAACTTTTCCTCCCGGAAAATGGGGCAAAGACTAACAGATCAACTTTAAATTTAAAAAAAAATAAAATAATTGAAATCACGAAATCTGGTATTAAAATTTATTAAAATCTTTGTCAATTTATGTCATTGATACATTAAGTTGAGAATAAATAAATATTTTTGAAAACATATCTCCGATTTGTACGATGGCATAACAAAAAAGTTATAATCATTATTGTATGTCTATTTATGAAACCGGGGTGGGTCCAGGATTTCGACTTAGCGGGGGGAGGGTTGGAAATTTCGAAAGGCCTAATTTAAAAACTCTGAGAAGTCTTCTTTTCTGGATTCCAGAATTGATGATAATATAAAATAAATATTTATTTTTTCATGCATTGAAATAACCTTGTCTTTTGCACAATAAATAAACGCTAAGTAAGTGCTAACATCACTACATCATGTCGACATAATGTGATGATTCTCGAAACTTGTCGATATAATGTGACCGTTTTACTTCGCGAAACAGTGTCATAAAAAACACTTTTTGTCGACAAGTTGATATAATTTGGTCACATTATGTCAATATAATCCATATCAATATGTTGACATGCTGAGAAAAATATGAGGTTATGTCGACATAAATTATGTGAATATGTCGTCAAAATTAAGTTGTTTTCATTTAATTACCACACCATGTCGACATAACTAACCAGATTATCTAGACATGTCGATGACAGCTTTATACCATCGTACTAACCTACTTAAAAGCCATTATCAAAATTTTGATACATTATACTAACGAGGTAAAAGAAGCTTCTTTATCGTTTTCTTGTTCTAACTACACCGACCATGTTATTATGTCCACAGAACTTTTTAAAAGTATGTTGGGCGTCATAAAAAGCTAAAATGTAAACACTAATTTTACACGGGTATTTTCGAGGAGGGTGGTGAAGATACATAGGAGGTACTAAGGCAGTTCATCAGCAGATAGCTCCGTATAGACAGACAACTTGAATTCCAAAATGTTCATAGATTCGGAAGAGGGGCCCGTCCTGGAGTCGTGGTAAGCCACGACCGATCGTGGTCAGATTCCTTTATCAAAATGACTTATCCTTGACTCTTTCTTCCGCTAAACGGATCACGGGTAAGCATTTTGGTATCAACCAAAAATTTCCTCATGAAATCGAATAGGTACGGAAAAATTTTATATCCAATAATGAAACAAAAACGTGTCGAAGTACTAGTGCGAGACAGGCTCCATGTAGATGGTGAGCCTTATATGGCATCCGATAGTCAAATTAGGCCTGCTGCGTACAACCAACAGGAAACCGAGTTCGCAGTAACCGCACATCAACACCAACCAGAACAAGTGCCAAACGTCTGCGCGTTGGCTCCACCACAGATAGCTATTTCTAGGTACTAGCATTTTTCCTGGGAGTCTAAAATCAACACTGAACACTATACCTACGATATGATACAAATGATTTAACCCAATCTCCACGAACTAATTATATTGAAAATGATAAAATAATGTACTAAATATTTTGTCCCTTAACTGCTGTGGGATTAAGCAGCAAATTAATTATCCAGAATTTTCAGAATAATTATTATCATAATGAATTATTATACCTACAAGAATCTAAAACAGATGACATTGATGTTTTAGAATTGGAAGGCTATATGTTCAAAATGAAAAAAAAAAGAAAAGAAATCAGCAGAGTTAAATCAGGGGGAATAATTTTTGGTGTGAAAGAATCTTTAAACCATTATATTGAAGTAAATGAAACCGAAAATGAATTTGTTCCCTGGGTGTAGTTTATATCCCACCTGAAAATTCTAAATATAGTTCCAAAGAGGTACTTCGAATTAATGAATTTAAAAATAGATATTAAATATATATTATTAGCTGCTGATTTCAATCCTAGAAGAGTACAGAAAACAATTTTTATGATTTTTTTATACAACAAAAATGATACCTCTTTGGAAACACATTGTATGTGAAAATTCAATATACAATTGTGAGTCCTCTGTATTTAAAAAAGGTAAAAAATGTGGTTTAATTAAGAATTCATATGGAAATCATTTACTTGATTTGTGTAAGCACAATGATCTTTTTATATAGTAAATGGGCAAAAATGAGGAAGGTAAATTTACCTGCAAAAATGTGAGTATAGTTGATTATTTCATAGCCTCATTTGAATTTTTCCAACTGATAGAAAATATGAAAATCATGACTTTTAGTAAACTCTTCTTGGATGCACATTCCCCTATTTCACTCATTTTAAAATATTTCCACAATAACCCAGTACTAACCAAAGACCAAAACCAAACGACTGTTTCCGAAAAAATGGGTAAATGGGATACCAGTAAATAAAATCAATATATAGAAGCTTTGATTAATGAGATAAGAAGACTTTCCCAAAACAAAGGACACATAAATGAGGAAACCATAAATAACCTAATGAATAAGCTCAAGGTAATTTATATAAATGCAGCCGTTAATACCTTTGGTATAACCAAATGGCAATATAGAAAGCGGACTAAAAATAGAAAAAAAATTGATAAGCCCTGGTTTTCTTACGAAAGTAAATTTGCCAGAATAAAAAGTAAAAGAAACTATAAACAAAATTAAACTGTGACAAATAAACAAAATCTAGATAAATCAGAAAATGTACATAAAAAGACTATGAACAAAGAAATGAAAAGATACCAAAATGATACAAGAAATAAAATGAAATCAATAAATACCAAAAACCAAAAAGAATTTAGAAAATACTAAATCAAGATGGAAAAGGAAAGATACTGAAAATGAAATTAGCCTAAAATCTGTGTATGCATATTTTAAAGATGTGAATAATGCTCTGCCTAATGAAAACACTTATGAAGTTACAGATAACCAATCTAATCAAAATAATATAAATGAACTAAATCAGTTCCTAATGGAAAGATAACACAAAATCCATTGCAAATCTTAAAACAATAAAGCATGTTCCCATGACAAAATCATAAATGAATATATCTAATCTACTAAAAACTAAACTATTACCTTTATATGTAGTTTTAAAATCTAATCTTTGATTTGATTTTTTGTTTTACGCCATACTCAACAATCTTTCAGTCATATGATGGCGTACAGTTTTTATTGGTGAAGGAGAAACCCCGGTTACCCGGGTAAAGACCACCGACCTTCCGCAAGAAAACTGGCAAACTTTCCCACTTAATTCGAAATGACCCTAGCGGGATTCGAACCAGAGGTGAGAGGCCTTGTGATTTAAAGCGCAATGCTCTAACCACTCGGCCACGGAGGCCCCCTCTAATCTTTGATACTGGAATTGTACCAGAAAGCTGGTTAAAAGGTGAAATCAAACCCATATATAAGAAAAAGGATGATATAAAAAATCCCCAAAATAATAGACCTATAACAATTATAAGTTGTGTTGGAAAGTTATTAACTGCTATTTTAAACATAAAGCTAAATAAAGTCACAGATAATTTTATATTCTAAATGAAAGTCAAACAGGATTTTGAAAAAAAGAATATTCAACACTAGATAATATTTTTGTAATCTGTAATCATTTTAAAATTCTAAGTTATATAAAAAGAACATTCTTTTGTGTTTTTATTGACTTTGAAAAAGCTTTTGATACAGGCTTTAGCATAAACTAATAATAAATAACATTAATGGTAAAATGTACAAATTTATAACAAATTTGTGTAGAAATATAAAATCCAGAATCATAAGTAATGTCTGAATATTTCAATTGTAAAAATAGGGTCCGTCAAAGGGAAATTTGTCACCTTTCTTGTCTTCACTGTATTTAAATAATGTAGAAAAATTCCTTCAAAAATATCATATAAATGGCCTAAATAGCATTACAGATGATCTTGAATGAAATTTAAACATTTATATTAAATTATTTATTATACTGTATGCAGATGATACTGTGGTACTTATGGCGGAGTCTGCAGTTGATCTCCAAATACAAATTGATCATTTTAAGATCTATTGCCAAAACTGGAAATTAAAGGTTAGCATAAATAAATCTAAAGTTATGATATTTCAAAACTATAGGTCGTATCCAAACCAATTTAATTTTCACTTATGAAAAACATTAATTAGAAATAGTTCAAGATTTCCAATACTTGGGGGTTCTTTTTACCAGGTCCGATTCATTCATTAAATGTACACAAATGCAAATCAAAAAATGCAAAAATAGCAATTTTTGATATCCTAAAAAAAGGTCAAATTCATAATTTATCCATAAAATGTCAGTTAGATCTTTTTGACAAAATAACATAACCTATTCTTTTGTATGGGTGTGCAATTTGGGGGTTTGAAAATAATCAAATAATAGAAAAAGTCCATCTGGAATTCTGTAAATATCTTTTAAAATTAAAACAATCCACTGAAGATTTCATGATATATGGTGAACTTGGACGCTACCCACTTGCCATAAACATAAAAACATGAATTATATCCTTTTGGGAGAAAATTATAACAGGAAAACCCACAAAACTATTTAATATTATTTATAATTTGTGTAAATTTAAATCGGATTTAAACATATAAAAATTTCAGATGGCTCCAAAATGTCAAAAATATACAAAATCACTGGGGGTTATCAAATATTTGGATCAATTAAAAATTTGCAAAATAGACTTTGGCTTAAAAACAAAATAAAACAAGTTCTTATCGATCAGTTTTGCCAAAATTGGTTATCAAAAATTCAAGACTCCCCAAAGGCACTTAATTATAGAATCTACAAAGAAAAGCTTGAATTTTAAAACTACTTTGATATACTCACTGAATAAAAAAAAAGGGCGATGGCAAAACATTCTTAGTAAAGTTAGAAAATGTAATCTATGCCAAACGGACAAACTAGGAGACGAATATCATTATATTTTAGAATGTCCTTACTTCTGCATAGATAGAAATGCTTTATTACCAAACACATTATAAAACGACCAAACACATTTAAATTTAATTAAACAAATTTTAACTGTACTAAAATTCAATCTCGTTTTAACCTCATATAACGTTATGTCACCAGCCTCATGCCTAACCCCTTTTGAACCACTTTTTAATTTGCATCACCATTTTCATGCGAATGGCGTCTTGTCACACCCCAATTCCAAAAAAAAAGGGTAACGCCCCTCTTTGAAATTCCTGGATCTGCCCTGTAATCCATTCAATATTTTGAACGGTTGTGCCATCCAAAACTTTTCTGGACCCGGCTACGCAACTGATTTGATTGGATTTTGATTTTTTGTTTTAACCATACTCGACAATCTTTCAGTCATATGATTGCGTCCAGTTTTTAATGGTGGAGGAGAAACCCTGGTTACCCGGGTAAAGACCATCGACCTTCAGCAAGAAACGCAACTGTTAAAATTTTGACATGTTAAGTTCGAATTATCGCTTTTATCAAAATGAAAGTAGAGGTATAACCATTCAGCATTCGTCATTTCAAAAAACTTAAGTTTCGAAAGTGAACCATTTCCTTCTATTTGCTAAAAACCAGTTAGAAATTAAAATAATTATTTTATTGACAAGTAAATACGTTAGTCTTTTCCTCGTGGCCAAAAAATGTCACACAACACATCGTGTGTCTACTGTTGTTGCTTGCAGTTCATGGAGGAACCGGAAGTTAAGTGTGTGTAATAAAAGAACCGATACCGAACGGAACTGAATTTCAGGATGTGTTAAAATGTTGATACATGTACATGTATGCAATACCATAGGCGTCGGAAGCAAATTGAAACTGGGGGGGGGGGGCTAAACCAACTTAAAAAACACACACACACCAGAGACGTCTAGGGGCTAAGCCCCAATTTTCAACACATGTCTATCTTTGCAAAAAAAAGTGGGGGGGGGGACTAAGCCCCCCCCCCCGGTTCCGACGCCTATGAATACTAAACATTGTATAAAAGTTATAAAATCTTCATTAAATGTAGATGACTGATGAAAGGAAAATTAGTTGTTCCTAGTGGTTCCTTTGCCTATGATCTCTAAAATCACGAAAAATAGCCGTTAAAATGCACCATTAAAAACAACATACGCTACACAAATTCGGACAGTGACACTAGTCATACATTGTATAAGAATAAACAGATAAATCTACATGTACTGAGTTAGGTCTTCCGTTTACGAAGATAATGAGATAGTTTTCTCTTTATAATTAGAACGAGATAATTTTATGTGTCTTAAACCAGCCATCGTACAGTACTGTTGCCGAGTTGGTCAAGAGAAGATTTTAAGAAGGATCTATCGGACGACGACAACGGACACCACTCGATGAACCGTCCGACATAGTTGTGGATTCCTGAATTTCATTTAGATGTGTTAGGCCTGTCTTGTAATGGGATTCGCGCCCGACGTTTGTTCTAAATATAACATTATGCACTCCTCCGTCGTGTTGTTTATTGGTCAACCCCAAACACACCGACCAAATACATGCTGGTAGTGTCGTGTGCAAAACAGCAAAAACGGCGCGCCAAGAAAAACGTGGAGACGTAGAGGAAGTGAGGAGAGGAGGTGTGTAGTTGAGATTTGGGTAAGAAATACTTTAATTTTTCTTTTTTTTTCAATTGTATAACTAAATGACACAACCTTCGAGTTCATTTAATTTTCGCCGCGCTAATTTAAATCTGGAATACAGATTTACCGCAACTGTAGCAGTGTTGGCTCTGTTCATTTTCACACAACGCACGTGTAGGCCGCTCACAAATATTGTAAACATAATCTGAAGATGTAGCCCAACATCGAGGAATGGATACAGCTTATCATTTGGTAACTGTGGATTCAAATCAATATCAAACGGACATTTGTGACAAGCAACCAAGATAAAATATGCCATATGCCGTATCTTAGTCATGGATCCATGCATTTATCATTTCATGGCGTATGAATCGGTAGAATTGCGAATTACCATATTGGCACCCGACCAGTAGTCGGCTAACATCTTTTAAAACTAGTAGTTTGACGTGAAGTTTTCCTCATAAAATGGTTAGCAATCTACTATTTATACTGGGACGATAAAAAGTTTTGAACTTTGAATAAAAAAAAAATTCCCACTCACTTTATTTCCCCACACAGCAGACATATTTGTAACTGTTTCACAGGAAAACAAATCCCACAGCAAGTATAAAAGGCGGATTAGTAATATTGTTATATCTGTACTCCCAAAAATGTGCGAAGTCGCAGAGGCTGAATAAAACAAGTGTTGGTCACTTACCTGTATTTCTCTACAAAAATTAACATATGTGCCTCGAGTGAAATTTCCTGCAACATACAGACACCAACAAACTTAGAATATTTAGTTCATCCATAATAAATCCAAGTTATTCCTTATTACAAGCATCGAGCACCTACGGTTGAAATAAAAATCGCCATTTGTGACATTGGCGAAGCTGAGCGCAACCCTTGTATTAGAGTGTAAGGTAGAGATATGAACTAGAACCCACATATGACTGTTTTACACCACAGGCTCTCGTATTTGGGTTAGAAATATATGCCAGTCGACTGACGTGCGTTCTAGATTGTGTTTATACTTTTGTGGTTGCACATGGAGTCCAAGAGTCAGTTGAAAGATGAACTGAACAGAAAAAAGAAGAGAAACGAACCGAAGAAAATCCTCAACTGTCCTACCCCTAATGCTGTTAGTGAAGTTTTTGAAATTCACTGGTCTACCAGAAAAACTGCTAAAATTTACAAAAGTCCTGTGAAATTTATCTCGGAACTGGTCAAAATGACAGTAATTTTCCATTTCATTTCAATTATGTAAATATACAGACCAGTAAAAAAAATTCTTTGACCAGTGAAATTCTTTTATTCTCTGGTCCAGTTGACCAGTGAAATTCTTTTATTCTCTGGTCCAGTTGACCAGTAATTTATTTTTATTTCAAAATGTCTGTTAGATTTTTCCTAATGTATGTAAAAAAAAAAATGATCAAAATTCCCTATTGAAAAGATACAGGCCCCAGTTTTTGGAGGGTAGAAATATCCTGTCAAAATAAACTGAAAAACAAAAAGGATATCCCATATAATCCTTTCATCAGATCTAGGTAGTTACAGCAGCAACAAAAGTTTTTAATTTTTTGATTTTTCCTTTGCTCCACTTTGTAAATTAAAGATTAGAAAGAAAATCAAAACACAACAGATATTCACAGATTCAGGTTTTAGGTCATCAAACTTGTGTAGTTGGGTAATGACAGGGTCCAAAAGTAAATTATCTAGGATTGTTACAGTAGGGCTGTAATTGATAGACTTGATATCGATGTATCGATATAAAAATTGATTCAATACTATAATTGATATATTTTTTTAGTATCGATACATTTCATAATGCATATCACAGCATGTATTTTCCAATGTCCAAAATTTTATATTTGTTTTACTTCATATTCTTGAACTGTTATATTTTATTCTAACTGTTCAATTTCTTCAAATAAACAAAATTTTACTTGCAATGATCTCTTTTTAATCAGGCTTAAAATAAAGTTAAGTTTGTTTGCTATTTACCCACCGACCCACGGAAATCACAGCTACAAGGAAAATTTTATTGCTGTTTTCAAAAATTTATTGACGACCATCTGAAACGTTAGATTACTGTTGCAACTTTAAACAGAATTAGTATTAATTTTGTCTCAATCTCTGAGTATATACATGTATATATTTTGACTGTGGCGCTATTATTTATTAAATGAAACATCGTATATTAACAGGATCAGACATGAAATACTTTTTATTCTCCGTTTGCTGTTTACCGACTACCCTTTTAACTATGGGTAGGTAGGGAAATTATTTTATTTTATTTTGGAAATTTTTCTGTCATTGTGCAGTCAGTCATTTTCTGTACAAATTATAATGAAAATAATTGTAAATGAGGACACATTACAGGGGTGGAAATTAGGGGGAAAATCCTCAGGAGCCAAATGGGCTCCTAAGTTTTAAATTCTGGTAGCTTAGATTTAAACTTAGGGCCCGTCATATTTACTTGAAAAAATTTTAACCAGATTGTGACCTTAACATTTTTAACAACTTGCTCAGCCGGGCAAGTGCTATACTGATATATTGATTGCTCGCCATGAAAATTTGGATGTCTGCAAAGAAAAAAAATATTTGAGTCTATTTTGTGTTTTATCAATTCATTGTTATTTTAATGATTATATACAATCTAAATTGTCTCTGAATGATATACATTGTATTTGCAAGTAAATTAATTGTAAATGCATTCTGTATTGTCAATATCATTTATATCAATAGGGAGTCCACTCGCTGTAGCGAGAACGTCACGAAATTGTCTATCACATCTACTGAACCGTTGTAGTTGATGACTGATTACAGAAAGAATATTGCATTTTAAAATGTTTAATTTCACTTACTTGTTGATTAATCATTTCTCAAAGGATTTACGTGTTTTTTTTCCGTGTTTGTTTACGTGAATTATTTTTGTTATCCGCTCGCGAAAATCGTTGGTCGCAGCATTTTCGTTTCATTGCGTAATGGCGGACCGGCATAATCACAACACTAGGCCATTGTAAAACGAAAGTACAACATGAGCCAATGGGATTTGTATTTTGAAACTGATGTGGTCGAATAGCCAATGAAATGAGGTTTACGATGATATAAGAGTCCTTCCGCTGGGTAACCCACTTTGTATGCAAATTACCATGTGAAGTTGTCCCGGGAGATAAAAAATAAGAAAATACGAGTATGAATGCCCGACGCATACTGTAGGACAATTTTCAGACATTTGTCTTCCCAACTTGATGATTTAAAAAATCCAATCAGCTCAAGGCGTAATTAGTAATTAAAACGCACAAGTCAACGCGCCTTCAACCGCCAACACACTGAATGCAGGGAAAGGCGACTAGCGTGAGGTTCACAAGGGATTACGCATTGACATTGTCGATCAACTCTTACTATCGCTATAACAATATTTATAATTATTTTACCGACATGTAGTTGTATTATTTATCAATTTAACCCTTTAGTGCCCATATACTTTACATATAGAATATGACCATGTGTTCACATTTTCCAGGAAAAAATCCACTTTTCTGACATGGTGTATTAAATTCAATGTATCTCAGTTGATTTTCAAGATATCTCCTTCATATTTGGAATGCATGTTGTTTACACATGTACCTTTCCAGTCATACATGTTTTGTCTGCTATTTATGACTATATTGTCATATATTTACAGGTAAATTGCAATCCAGGTGTGAAAATCAAGGACCTTTTATATTTTGCAAATAAAAACCAGAAAAATAATAAAAGTTTTGATTTTTTTTAATATACACAAGTAGCATAAACATTAACAAATATTTTCTTAACTCACAGACTTTGTATTTGTTTTTTTAATCAGTTAATATTACAGGTAAAATTTTATTTATTTCTTTCAAGAAATGTACTTTATACACTATTATACAGTTGTATTTAACAGAAAAGAAACTAAAGTAATCCATGTTATTACATGTGTCAATGTCTCAATAGTATTCATAGGTGTTACTGAGTCAGTTCAGGTAATTAACAGGTGTGAATCACTCAGGTAAGCACAGGTAAACACAGTTAATTAACAATTTCCTCACTGAATGACTGATTTTTTTTCTTTTGAAGAACTTCACACAATCATTTTATTAAATCATATTCATATCATGATATTGTGTAAAGCAATTGACTCTACACAAACTCACATCACAAAAAGAACACTTATATTGGGTCTCCATTGGATATCCTTTTGGAGTAGTGCGTTTTTGTTTTGAGCACAGACGACACACTTTTCGCCTTCCTTCTATTCTCACAAGCTTATGATGACCAATAGAGTCAATATTCACTGGAATATTTTCTAGGTTTCTCTTTCTCCCTACATTAATTTTTCTTGATGTATAGCCATTAGATAATTGTGATGCAACATCCACTCTGAAACGTAGGTGATCATAACCCTTTGGGGGGCGGGGGTCCTTTTCACTTTTCTCATACACAATGTACGCATTCACAATTGACAAATTTACAATAAACCACAAAATGTATCTCCACCATTTTTTTGAAGGTCTACCAACTGGGTAGTATGCACGAAACTGGTCCGATTTATCTACGCCACCCATGTTTTTGTTGTAACTGATATTGACGTTGGGCTTCCCATTTGCTGCGCTACCTGGATCACTACCAGAGGAGAGAAACGTTATTTGTCTTTTATCCTTGTAGGAAGTTGCAACTAAATCTCCCTTTTGCAACTGAATAATATCACCTTTCTTTTTTAGTTTTGCCTTTCTTACTGGCTCTGGTAGTCCTTTCCTATTTGTCATTATAGTACTTGTACTAAATGTACTAGCATTCCTCAGGTGTTCAGCCAACAACACGCTACTAAAAAACCTATCATAAAAAATATGATGGTTTTTCCCATGGAAGGGCTTAGTTAATGTCCAGACAACATCATAACCTAGTCCATTTTGCCTTGTGCCATTGTTTTTTCCAGTATAAACTTCGAATTTACTACAATACGCCGAAGAGGACTCGCACAGTTCCCACACTTTTATGCCAAATTTAGTGGGCTTCGCAGGCATATATTGTTTGAAATACAGTCTTCCCTTAAATCCTATCATAGCCTCATCTACACTCAGATTTTGTCCAGGTTTGTAGGCAGACATGAACCTTTCATTTACAGAGTCCAGCAGTGGTCTGAGTTTGAATAATGCATCATAATTTGGGTCATTACGTGCAGGTGTGTTTGAGGTGTCTCTCAGGTGTAAGTACTGATTCAGTTTCATGTACCTAGTTTTTGTCATAATACTTGCAATCCATGGATCCCCAAATCTAACATCAGGCGACCAGTAATTCCATAATCGTGGTTTTGCATTCACTCCAAACATAATGTTAATCGAAAAGAAGGCACGAATTTCATTAGCGTCAGTCGGCCGCCATATTGGATCAGGTTTATTTTGAATCTTCTGATTTGCGTATCTGTTCGTCTCAGTCGCAACAGTATCAAAAAATGACTGCGGCAGAAACAAAAAAAAATATTCCAATGGTTTTGCATCACTAGTTAGATTATGTTGTGGTCCAGTTTGTTCACTAAACTGTCCAAAATTGATAGGGCGTAAGTCCCTTGTCCACGATTCGTCACGACGGTTGACATTTTCATCGTCACTGTTTTCCGATTCTCTGTCGGATTCATCCTCACTCGATGAGACATCGGAAACTTCAATGTCCGACTCTTCAATTTCTCTCAAATTCCGAAGTTGTTGTGCGGCAATTTCACACTCCTCAGCTGTAAATCCTTCAAATTCGAAGTCACTACTTTCCTCGCTATCACCAGAATCCATTACGATTACGTTAACAAACGACTCTACTACAAAACTTTGTTTTTCTCCGCTTTAACTCGATCGATTTTGACTCTGTTTTCACTATTTAAGCGGGACAGGAAGTGATGAAACACTTCCGAGATTTTAGCGAGATTTTAATAAAACATCCACTGCGCAGTTTCCTGTTTACAACACGAGGTATGTAATGCCGTTTTATGCCGGTTTGAGCATGACGTGACCGACTTTCCGACTGCCGGATTTTACCGGTATGGGCACTAAAGGGTTAAGCTGCTAGAATTATTTACAACTTATTCTTACGCTAAGATTACAAGAGAGTGTTTTTTTATCCTAGAAATAATCATGAAAATAACTTGTACTGTCGTTCGGAAATCATGGGGCCTCGTACAGGGAAATATTACGTGACGAAAAAAAAAATATTTCAACGCTTGAAATTTGGGAATTTTAGAGAGAATTTTAATTCATAATTTTTATTTCATTGATGTGATCTGGATTTCAAATCATTTCAGGGAAGAATGCTTAGTTCTGAGTCCCTTTTTCTGAATAAAATAGAATTAATACATCAGATAATACAAGCATATTTTATGATGAAATAGAATCTAAAGTGTAATTTTGTACATTCTAAAAATAGATACTTCGGAAAAAATTTTAATTAACTTCTTTTTCTAGTTCAGTTTGTTCTGTTTAAATAAAAAATAACTAAATACAAACAAATCTGAAAATTGGTCCATTTTCAGCAGAATTATGCCCATTTTACTAATAATTACGTGTGCACTCATATTTTCATGCATGTTTGCACATGCATTTGTACAAAATAAAGATTTTTTTTTAAAAATTTCCAATTTATTGAAAGTACTATCCTTAGTATTTATGGTGAATTTGTACAAACCTTTTTATTCCTCTTAGTTTTGAAAATATGAGCATTTAATATATGGTTATTATAACACTTTCATTAAATTTGCTTGTACCGCTGTAAATTTTTGAAGTCCAATGATGAATTTCTCAAGTTTACAGCTAATTTATTTTTAAATTTCAGACCAAACTTTTTCACCCGTCACTTTTTTGTGATGAACTGTCCACTGAGACCCAATTTCATAAGTTTTAGACACAGAAATTAAATATTTATTTTTTTATTAACCCATTAAAACTGCTTTTCATAACATTTCTGAATAACATCCCTTTTTTCTGTTACACATTTGATCATAACTTTTTCAAATGTGAATGGATTTTCAAATTATTTTTTTTATTTTCTTCATCTCCTCAAGCTCCTGTAAGCTACACTGAAAAGAAAAGCATTTAATACAATACAAAATTTGAGTGGACTCCCTAATGTCAATCATTATTACTACTATTTTACAATGTAACTACTGTGTTTAAATTGTCTCAAATAACAAATGTTTTCAACTTTTAAAATAATATCTATCCATTTTAAGTATCTCAACTTTTATACAATGTATAGTATTACATGCACATGTATCATCATTTTAACACCTCCTGAAATTCAATTCCGTTCGGTATCGGCTTTTTTATTACACACACCCAACTTCCATTTCCTCCATAAACTGCAAGCAACAATAGTCACAACACACGATGTGTTCTGTGACATATTTGGCCATGAGGTAAAGACTAACGTATTTACTTTTCAATGAAATAATTATTCTAATTTCCAACTGGTTTTAGCAGTCCATTTAACTACAAATAGAAAGAAATGGATAAATTTTGAAACTTAAGCTTTTTGAAATGACGAATGCAGAATGGTTGTTCTTCTACTTTCATTTTGTTAAAAGTGGACATTTGAACTTTATATGTCAAAATTTTGGCTTCATCAGATTGGAAATTTTAAGGAGGACCAAAATTGGGGAAAGACATATACTATTTCTGACTGGAAATAGACCGAATAACAGCCCCAAAAAGTGGCAAAAAAATTCCTGAAATCAATTCGCCAAATGGGCAACTTCGTACGTAAACAATTCGCCCAATCGTATATTCAGTCGTCTCTGGCAAACGGGCACCTGTTAATTTCCACCCCTGAATTAAATATTTCATAAATGTTTGAGACCGACATGAGAAGAGAGAGGTAATTTGTGAAATTTCAAAATGTTTTCACAGTACAAGAATTATCTATCAAATCTCAGTGGTCATCTCATAGAAATTTGTTCACTGGTTTCAAGTTAAACAGACTTGCCATTATAACATCAGAGGCTCAACTTGACCTCCCAAACTATTGGCAATCAGTGACGTGGCAAGGCAGTATTTATAATAAAGTGCATGGTGCAGTGACAGAGTTGGAGTTTTGAAATGATAACTTTCCTGGGACTTTTTAATATATTTCTAAAGTAAATTAGAGAAATACAGAGGGTTATGTTAAAGAAAACAGGTGTCTAAATTTAATTGATTTCATTTTACTAGATTTGATATCGTTTTTGTAAAATTATTACGTTTTGACAAATATTTTTGAAATTTACTTTAAATCATGTTCTAGTGCATACATGTACAAATAATCACAATGGTACACAACATAGAACATATAGCACAAGACACTGTTGCGACGTGGGGTGCGGCCAGACGCAAAGCGACAGAGTTATTCATCCACGCTACCATAGTGCTATCTGAAATTTCTGGGGAGAACACTGACATATAGTATGATGTACAGATAGATTCCAGAATATCTGCATACATTTGATTTACACTCTGTCATGAACATCTGTGAAAACTTGTTGAAATTTCAAATAACCTCTCTCTTCTCTTGTCTGTCTCAAACATTTAAATGCGTCCTCATTTACAATTATTTTCATCATCATTTGTACAGAATATGACTGACTGCACAATGACATCAGTACTTACATGTGAGAGAACAATATATTGTTTCCAAACTCGATGCCAGAAAAATTTCCACTTAAATAAAATAATTTCCCTACCTAATTTCCCTACCTACCTACCTAAACAGCAGATAATATTTTATGTCTGGCCTCATCAGATAGAAAAATACACAATAAAACACCTAAATATTATATTGAATCTATATTTTGAATGCATTTTATAAAAGTACCAAATTATTCAATTTATCGATATGTCAATATTTTTTTACTTATTGATATGTCAATATAGAATATCTCATCAGTGACGGCACTAATTTAAATGTAACGCTAGAAGGAATGACTGTAACCTGCAAGTTACCATAGTAATGAAGATTTAAAAATGAAAAGGTTACGTGATTTGTATTTGTTGTAACACCCACGTTACTTGAACGATCTTTCCCATGTTATATTTTGGTCTGCTATATATATGTTTGATGTTAATGGAACCAACATGCATTTAGGATTATTTCTGTTTTTAGTGTTGGAGTGTTGCAAAGTGGTGTGATTTAGGAGGAAGTAGAGAAGAAGGATTATATAATGGATAAAGGTAACAAGTGCTACAAATGTGGAAAACCAGGCCACTTTGCTAGAGAGTGTCGCAGTACTGGTGGTGGGGGCAGAGATGGAAGAGGAAGTAAGTGGTTCTACTGTTTTACAACATTTTTTCCCCAGCTGATACATACTTTAGAATCAGAAAATTCTTTGGGGTGAAAATTGTTGTCAATGACAACTTGTCATTAAATTTCATTAAAAATTTTAAAAACAAAACACTTGTCAACATAACACTTTAGTATTACAGGTCATGATTAGGGCTGCCATGGTAAACTGATATACCTGTGTATTGCAATACAATGTTCCATGATATGGATATCGCGGTACAGCACTGTACCTGTTCATCGCCAAAAATTTTATAAATTTAACATTTCTTTTTGTTTATATGAATTTTCTGGAAATTAAAATTCAACTTAAGATTGTTTTCATGAGAATATACACCAACTGACAAATTTCTTTCGCTTTCATAAACTTCGTTGTTTCAATCAGATGACCCTTTCCAATTAAGAAAGTTGTCTAATAACTAAATGTAGCACTTGATCCTCAATTTTTAAACCCAAGCCTCCGATATCCCCAAAAAATAACATATTACGTCATGAATGTCAGCTAACCGTCTGACGTCGGTGGCTCTTCGATGTCTATATTAAATTGAGGGATTTGCTCAACTCGTGTAGTTTTTACCTTGCATAGCTATATGTTACTGCCTCGATATTGATGTAAAAATTTGCATGAAGAAACTAAACTCTATAAATTAACAGAAAATTGTCGGCAATTTATGAACTTTAAAACACTCCAGTATTTCTAGATCATCAAACTTTTCGTTTTGATATTTTACCTTGATCAAAGCAGAAATCGGAAGTTTGCCAACCATTACAGGCAAAATCTTAATTTTCATTGGATGGTAAAATTATCATTGTATGACATCAAGAACATGTTCTAATTTTGGCTCAAAGATGAGCTATGATGGGATTTCCTGGTGCCGCAAAGCTGGAAAAAACGTCTGTTATTGACCGCGTTCATATTAAAAATTCCGATATTTACTATGTAAGTCAACAGATAAATGATCAGAACTAAAAAGATTAATGTTTAATTAATGAATTTTCAAACTTAAATTGTGTAAATTCCAAAATTACGATTGCAATTTCATGAACAAAATGGGTCTCAACACACTATTCTACATGCTGATAATAACATGGCGGGCGACAGCGTCAACTATTGGGCACTCCATAGTAGTTACAATTTTTGTAATATTTCATCATTGGTCAGATCTCACTGATAAATGTAGTCTACAAATTCAACAAAATTAAAACAACAACAACATTTTTGGTTTTATATTTTATCTTTTAATGACTGAAACAAATACTGTAAATCTGTACAGTGGAACCTGTCATGAAGGGCTACCTGTCTTTTGAGATCACATATTTAAAAACAATAAGTTAATGGTATAAATTAATTTTTTGTTGAGTGAGATAATTCCCCAGAAAAACCACATCAACTGAAGTTTTGGGATTTCAGTAGTATTATTAGCCAGTGTCTTTAAAACTGCCCGCCTCTTGTTTTAACTGGCAATTTTTCAAAAGGAAAAATGCATTACTTTAATCTATTACACTAAAGTATCTTTAAGAAACAAAATTTTGTTAAATTTTGATAAATTTCTTATTCATTGGTTATAGAAGGGCCAAGTCACAAAATAAAACTTCCAGTTGTACTGTTAAAATGATTAATATACATGTTAAGAATTACAGAATGACCCAAAATTACCTTTTGGAATAAAGCCATTATTTTTGCCCATAGTGACCGTCAAATCTCAATTGATCATTATTGACAAGCCTTTTACCAACCCTGGTCAATATGCTTTGTTACTTTTTCCCAAGAACTAAATGTAATTGTGGTTATTCAGGCAATTGATGTTAAATAAGTAATCTCTAATCACCTTATTTTTGCCTTCAGGTTCATGCTACAACTGTGGTAAGGGTGGTCATTTAGCTCGTGATTGTCCAACTCGCGATTCTGAGGGAAATTCCAGGCGTGCACGTACCTGCTTTACTTGTGGAGATGAAGGCCACATCTCCCGTGAGTGCCCTAATGGTGATCAACGTGATAGAGATGATGATGGTGATGGCAAACTTTGTTACAACTGCAATCAAAGGGGACACATTTCCCGCGATTGCCCTAAACAAGGAAGTGGTGGTGGTGGTGGTGGAGGACGTGATGTAACTTGTCACAGGTATGTATAATTTCACACATTCAAAATGTAAATGGCGGGTTGATAGACCCTTCTTGGGACAGGGTCCTGTACCCTTCCAATCTAGAATTTTACATAGCAATGGACCAAATTGTTTTAAAAAAAAGGTAACTGGTCATTTAATTCATACACAGTAGGAGTAAAGACACAAAACTTATATTCATTTAGCTTCTCTTATTTAACTGACAACATGGTTTCCATTTGAAGTACAGTTCATACATGTACTAAATCCTCTTTTTTATTGTTTAATACAGAATGTGATGACATGGTGAAAATAATGGGGGGATTTTTGCTCCAAATTGGGAAAAATACCAGATTTTGCATTGGGAATGGAGCCTTTTACAGGACCAGCATGTTGATGATATTAATCCCTGAATGGACAAACTGTCCAGTTCAAATTTTGTACTCTTCATTCTTAGTGACGAGTGGTTTCACAGTTAGCGGACATTTGTTTCCGCTTGTATTCTATAAGCTGTAATATATGTGTGTGCGAACGCGCTCATGGGTTGTGCATATTGAAGGGAAATTATCAACAATTTAATGTTAATTTTCTACCATTATACTGACCCAGTTGCATTTTCAATCATAATCTTGCTATTTCGTTCTAGGTGCAAGAAGCCCGGACATTTTCTCAGAGACTGCCCATCCAAGCCGGTATGTTACCAGTGTAACAATCCTGGTCATTTGGCCCGTGACTGCCCCAACAAAGAGTAGATTTGAACACCAAGAATACCACCAAAAATCTGAGCAACATTGGGTGGAAATGCTTAAAATTTGAGAGATGAACTCAAATTATTTTTAATGAGTAAACAAACTTGTCTAGTGTTTTTGTGTCACAACCTTATACCATGTTTTAATTGATGTACTCTATTTTGGAATTGAAACCCAGTCCAAATAATGATTTGTTGTAATCTGGGTATTCTTATTTTTTTTAACTAGATTTTTTTTTCTTTATTTTTCATTGATAAATCAGTTATGGAGAAGTTTGTACAATTGTTTAATCCACATCAATCTTGTGTATTGTAAAGTCTCCATGAGCCCCTCTGCCATTGTCATCATGTGTATAAATTTTGTAAGTCAATGATCAGATTTCTTTCAAATGTGGTTTTTGTGATTGCTGAGTCAACATCTACAAAACTTGTGATGAAATTGTTTATTGATTAGTCTTTCGGGGGTGCTTCAAATGACCTAGGGTATAGGTTTAAACAAAGGCTTAACTCAAAACTAATTGACTTTTTGTTTACAATATAATTGAACATTGTGGGAACTAAACAGTAATCATGATGACAATGTCAAAATCATAGAGACAAGGGGTGCAAAACTGAGAATGGTTTCACTCGGGTGACCGCTACACTTGTATGAGGATTTTCTTGGTGTTTCCTTTTTTTAAATCTTATAAATATTTTTCATTTTCTGATTTTTATATTTTTTATAAATTGGTAACTATTCAAGTCACAGAAATTTCCTCAAACTTTGATCTTAACACAATGGCATGTTAAATTTATGCAGTTTTTGTTAAAGGCATACAGGCTGTCATTTGAGTAATAAAAATAATAATAAAACATCCAGTGATTAGACCTGAACATTGATGAAAGAAGATATATTGCCATAGAAATTAGTATGTAGCTTAAAAGGAATGAAATACAGGACAATTGATTTTATTCCATTCACAGAAGAATTCAGTGTTAACACAACAGTGAATTCTTGAAATGCACATGCACAAAATTATTGTTGATGAAAAAAAGTAATTTTTAATACAAACAAGAAAATTGATTTTGACAGCTTGTGTGCCTATAATGTTTGATGCAGATTTTTTTTTCCTTCTTGGCTTGTCTTTATGTACTAGTGTACTCTGAAGTGCCATTTTTGAAATGTTGAATGTTGTAGCTTTTGATTTTAAAATATTTCTCTATTTTGATTGGATCATAAGAAAAATGGGGTACGCTCCTAAACATTTTTTAACCACAGAGCTTCATTGCAATGACGTCTAATAGATTAATGTTCATTTCCTTTTTCTTTGTTTCTATCATATGTGTTAGGTAAATTAAACTGATTTAAATGCTTCCCACCCTTGATTAATTGGAGGGATTTCATTGCTGTTTTAAAGAATTAAATCTGGAAACCTTGTCCATGTGTGGCAAGGTTGTTCATAGCATAGGGCTGGACCCATGAAGGATGGTCATTTTTATCCTTTAAAACTAAAATCGTCTTCTTGGCACCAGACATTTTGTAAATGGTTTCTCAAACATTTATAATGGTTATTGCATTAATTCTTTGTGATGAGAAAGAAAGTAATTTTTTTTTTATTAAAAAAAAATGTTCAAACTGAGACATTGTGCCTATGTGTTATGTTTCTGTTCATTTAATTTTAGTAAGGCTGTTGTTAAACAAATGCAAGCTTCAGAAAAGTACAGTACATTGAACTTTCAAGACCATGGTGGTGATCATGAATAATTACAAAATTCTGTAGAAATTTTTTTTGATTGGTTATACAAACTTGTCCAAGAATCTTCATTGATGTGTGTACATAATCTCTGTTTATTATTATTTTTTTTGGTCATATATATATATATATAAATATATATATATATATATATGTGTGTGTGTGTATGTAACTCCAGGTGGTCTTGTTGAGGAGAAATTGGAAGAGACGCATCATTCCAGGTCCATCGTCTTCCATTGTTGTAGAATTTCTGGCAGTCTTTTTCAGTAGAATTGTAGTTAAAAGTGGGACTTTGCCCCCGTGTTTCGTGAACATCCACACGATACAACTAATGATTGTAACCTAGATCAATTTCTTCTCTTGGGAGAAGTTCTTATGATTTTTTTCGTGTGTTTATTGCCCAGAAATTTCTTGTATACAAGAAAAGACGTATGTGAATTTAAGCAGCATTTGGTTAGAGCCAAAATTAACTTGATGAAAAAAAGAGAAGAATTGGCTCCCATAAAAATGAGAATATCAGTTGAAAAGGTTGGGTGCTGTATATTTTTATATCGAGATGTTGAAAAGTGAATATGTTCTGTGGCATATTCTTGCATTGGAAATGTGCCATTTTTTTAAATGACTGGCATTTTGTTTTTTTCTTTTTTTTTTGTCGTGAATAAAGAGGTTTTGATAAAGTGATGACCCTGTAATATTTAACATTGCAGAGGTGTACAAGTGCTTCACATTGAGATGATGATGAGAAAAGAATTTGAAAATATATATTTTATTTGCCAATTCATCAAAATTTGTTTTAGATTTGTACTGAAGTACACTTAATTTATAGAGGAGGATGGATTTAGTAGATTTCTACAGAGAAGTGTTTAATCATCTGAACCTTGTTTTTTTTTTTGTTTTTTGTTTTTTTAGTAGTTTGACTTGCAGTTTGCAAGTTATCAAACTTGAGGTGCATTTAGTACACATGAATTGTTTCCCATTACTTGGTTGCAATAATTTATATTTATGGTTCAAGGGGCAAGACATCGTTAAACAGGTTGTCAAAAACTCTTTTGAGGTATTAAAGGTTGTAAACCTGTTAGAGTAGAGCACTGGAATTTTAATATCTTGTGGTACGGGGTACATTCTTGAAAGCCAATGTGTTTTCTGGGAAATGATTATTTCACGTTGAGCTGTTGAAACATTTCTTTAAGAGAGGCATTTTGATATACTAGTAAAATTTTGGGCCTCTATATGTTCAGTAAATTTAATAAGCTTGATCCATGGATATCATTTATTGTGACTCTCCATTTTCATTAAAACCAATTGGAGAACACTGGCTGTTATAAATTAGGGACAAGTTTTTAAATCGGAGATTAAAAAAAATGCTTGTGTTCTCCAATTGGCAGATATTCAATAAGGAAGTTGTACTGTGAATTTCAGCTAGGGGAAAGCGCAAATACCAGATTTTCAATGGTAGTAAATGTGCTTTATTTTGCACTTTTTGTATTAAAATGAACCGTTTTGTTCCATTGCAATTTTAAACATGAACTTCACAATACATCTTCATGAGAGGAGGTGGTCGTTAGGAGGTGGTGATGTCGTAGAGCAGGTTTGAAAATCATCCCTCACAGGGTTGGAAAATTGATGTATAAAAATGTTGATCTCCCAATCATCATGTTATAAATGTGCAAATTTTTTCTTGATTTTAAACACCTGTAGAGTTGGTTTTCATACCTGCATTTATTAAGAGGAGAGGTAGTTTTAAAACACTCTTAAAGGCAGCTCAAAACAATGACCTAGAGAAGTGAGGAGTTTTTGTATAATTAAGAGACATAGGTTTATTTTTATTTTTCTTTAGCCTGGAATTGGCTTGCATAAAGCTTAAATTGTTCTTGCATGTTGGACATTGTTGCATTTGAAACCTTTAGTATATTTTAATGTTATGAAAAGAATAGAAAAAATAATAATTAAAATTTGCCAACATGCAGGGACAAACAAGTGTGCTGCTGATGTACTGCAACCTATTTGTATAGGTAGTATCAGAATTTAACTTGGTTATGGTAACAAAGATCGGATACAGCAGCAAGCTAATGTGTTATTAAAGGTAAAAAAAAGTTTGTTTGTCTTCATTTAATTTTTTTGAAATGGAGTAATTGATGTTATTATAATGGTATACTGTATACTGGAAATTTTCACTCCCATTTAATTTTTGTCCTTAGATGATGGGGTTAATTTGAATTGAAGGCAAGATTTTCAGTCTGAACAATTGAAGCAAGAAGACATGAAAATGGTGATTTGGAACAAATTTAAGATTGGGTGAATATGCTTTCTGCTGTTAAAGGTGAAAATTTCCAGGGATACAGATGCAAACTCATTACAGATTTAGAGGAAATGGAAAGTTTAATCTCATTTTCTACTTTATGATTCGTCTGGAACAAATTTAGGTTGTTGCATTGTATTTTGATGTCCCATACGATAATCTTTCACTTGTATGGAGATGTCATCAAATGCTGGTTAAGGGCTTGGCACTTATGGACATTAAGCGGTAAATGTTCATTAATGTGCTAACATCCCATCTTGAAGTCAATCCGAAAGACAGGATAAGCTAACGATCCTCCGGTTGTGAATCAAGCAATCTACAGCGGAGCAACAGTGGCAGTCTGAATTTAGGTAAATGACCCTTTTTCCTGTCTGAAAAACGCTTACCAGTAATAGTACATTGCACTGCTATCATTCTGGCAGACCGCACATTGTATCCTTGGAAAAAGGGGAAGATTAGGTAATGATGTCTGAAAGAATATACGGTGGAACCTATTTTGGAAGACCACGTTCTAAAAACCACTTGGTTAAATAATCCTTGAGACCACATTTCTTTGGGAGATGGGGGTGGTCTCAAGACCGGTTTCACTGTACACAAATATACGCTACATTTAAAGAGACAAAACTGAGGATATCGTGTGTATTATGTCAATTTGTGGATGCAATTTTCTATTGCACATGGTGTCCTCATTGAAGGAGGAACATTTTGATTCCAATTATCTTAAACTTAAAAGCATCAGCTAATGAAAAATCTGTAGTTTGTAAAAATGAATTGAACTTATGCGGTCACAGATCTGTTGAATCCACGTGAAAGGGATATGAATGAATGGCATTATTATAGGTCATCGCCAAGTAAGAAAATTTTAACATTGTACATTTTCCTTCAGTGGGAGAGAGTATGTCTTCAAGGACTGATGGGAAGGTCATTGCAGATATATCCCTATAACTTGGAACTCTTCAGGAGAGGCATTTATTTCTCTTGGGAGATGGAAACCAAATCATTGTTACCAACAGAAAGTTCAAGGTACCCTGTGTATCATTTATTTCCAATAGTAAAAACAACAGCTCCATAGAAAGAGTTTTGTCAAAAAATAGACTGTAATTATTTTTCTCTTGATGCCATTGTCATTCCTGAAACGGTAAAATTTATAATTGCGTAAACAAATGACGGCAAAATTTCAAAATTTACATAAACTGACTTGCAGTTCAGTTCTTGACCATAACCTTGGATACCAACGTGAACCAGACTTGCCTCTCAACAATGTATACAGTAGTTCGTTTTCCTGACTATCATCCTTGGTACAAAATATCAAATTTGGATAAGATGGTCATGACTCACAAAGCAGTTTTGTGTTCTTAGGTACAAAATTGAATAAAACAGCATCTTACAAATAGTTCTGAATTAAAAATACAAAACGAGGGCCTCAATCATTCACCTGAGAACAAATTTGGAAAGAAGAATATGTACATGTAGGCTGATCTAGCCAATAATCAAATATTGTTGTTTTAAGAAATTCATAGATTACATTTCAAAACATTTCTTGCACAAAAACATTTCTTCACCTATATACAAGTAAAACACATGAAATGAAGCATTATTGTGAATGCAAGGGGAGATAATTGAGAAAATCATGTAAAAATGAATGAAAATGACAAAAGTCTGAAGACTACAAAACATGAAAAATACAAACTTGAATCACACATCCATGTAGATCACTAAGAAACAGTCTGTTTTTTAATTCATACAGCAGTACTGGAGAAGAATATAATTAAAGAGGGGCACCTTTTTGGACCTATTCTGCCCCACCCTGGATCTACCCATGAACCAATCTGGCTGAAAACTGCAAACTTGGTAAAGGGCCTTGAACACTTGCTCCTGTCAAGTTTCATCATAATCCCTTCAGTGGTTTCATAGAAGTCAAAAATATGAAGTTTACAGACGGACAATGGACAGGAAGTGATCACAATAGCTCAATTGAGCCTTCTGCTCAGTTGAGCTAAAAAAAAATCACTCGGAAATGTATTCTTGGACAAAGGAGACTGTTGCCAATATTTCTTTAGGACAACTAAATGAACAGGGACTGGGTGTGTCGGACCAAAAAACTTGTTAGATAGAGATGCCGTCTAAATAAAAACCGATCTCCCATCACTCCAGTTATATGCAATCTGCTTTCGGCTTACATGTGAATGACTTTATAGGTGTGTCATTCTCTAGATTATCAATGAAAATGTGACTTGTGCAAAATTGTAAGTTTATAAAATGGCAGTAAATATTTTAGACATTATAAAAAACACTGAATACAAAATCGGAAAACAGAAATCTTTTCATATTCTTGGATAGGAATGAATCACCAATGTTATTTGACCATTTATTTATTTAATTTTATCTTTTTGCTTTTCGATAAACTTTCAAAATCTTGTATGTTGCACACACAAAAGGTCATTCACATGTGACTCCATGGTGGAGAGTGTTAGATCCTTTACTCAACATATCATAAATGGGAGCAAAAAGAGAGATGTTTTTAATAAGATTGGTAAAAAGGAGCAGTACAGATTGTAGAAGCCTTGGTCTAAACCCCAGTCTGGATTTCACCTTTCCTAAACCTGGCATAATACCCCTCATGCAAGTACAGTAAAACCCGCTCTAGTGACCACATGTATATAAAAACCACCTGGTCACAAAGACCATTTTTTGCTGTCCCCAAGAGTACCATGTGTGTATAAATCAACCTCTATATAAAGACTGCCTCCCTATAAAACCGGTTTTGTTTCATCCCTTAGGTCATTATAATATACAGTGCAACTTCCAAAAACCAATCCTCGTTCGGACTGTTAATTTTGTCCTGTTTTCAGAGGGTTCGGTTTTTGGAAGCTGACCGAATGTCTGTAATTCCAGTAAGTTCTGGTTTTATACACTACTGTCCATTCCAGTTTTTATATGTACTGTATACTTGCCTTTGCACCTCGTGTATCTTATCGGTGTTTTTGTCAATTCATACTTTGTTAATCATTTGAATTTCATTATTTAGACGTAGTGTTTGTTGATTAAATTCATCATAAGATATTATTTCATTTATCTTAATCAATATTAGCTGCCCATATTACCTGCTCAACAGCTTGGTAGATGTATAAATTGTTTTAATTCACCATGTTCCAGAAAATTATTTCTATAATAATGCATTGATAGGCATATATTCGGAAATGAGAAGGGTACCATGCATTTAAAAAAATCAAGGTACCTTTGTTTAATTCGGATAGAAATCCTTTTTCAAACGTCCAGTTAATTACTCTTAATATCAATCGAAAAACAGCATGTTATATAAATGCGAATTGACCAGAGGCAAATTACTTGAGTACATGTAACTCGAATGATTACAGCACCCCCTTCTGGTCAAAGTCCCTCCAATGTAGTGATCGAAGTGAGCGAAATATAACAACTGGATTATTCGGGTTAGTGTACATGGGAATATACAGTCGTGAAATCATGCACATGTTAATGATCTCTGTCGCAGTTGAACAGCGTAGCGAAGTTGGCACATGTAAGGTCAGTATTAGGAGATAATTTTAAGTACATTAACATGATTTTGCTGTGAAAATTTGTCTGGTGTTTGGAATTTAGAGGGATCAGTTTTTAGAATTTTTTTTTTAACTATAAAATAATCAAGGAAAATCCAGACTTTGGCAACATGATCAGTATCGGGAAGTGAACAGTTTTTAGAAGGATCGGTTTTCGGAAGTTGCAATGTTATTTGAAATTTTCAGATCTCGGTACAAGTCACTCTTGTTAGCACTGTGTTGGTCTACTATAATAATGTCCCTTTCCTTGTTCAACTGTTGATTTACCACAGAAAATACAGATTGCTCTAGCTTCTCACAGCCAGAAGCTCTCACCAGGGCTCTGCCTTGGATATGATGGGACCTTAAGGTGGCCCTTTGACCCCTGCTGATTTTCAGTACCCTATCATTATCTTGGGCTATGAATGCCACTGTTATTACATATAGTGCCAAACTAAACTCAGTTTGGCACTAGTCTCTTTTGATATTTCTGTGGATAAAATCCCACGATGGGGAACAGGGACAGGATATGACAGATCAGAAAGCTCCATGGTTAGAGCAGCTGCATGAATTATGAGAGGCACGGGTTTATATCACTAAATAAGACATACATTTTTTTCCTCGCTGTTACCAAACATTTATAAACACAAGTGAGCAGATAACCAGGGAGTAGCATATTGGTCAAATACAGTACGAACAGCAGTTGCGTTTAAAATGAAAGACTTTCGTAAGTGATGTATTCAATATTGCAAGGTCATGGAGCTTAATTGTCCTAATAATATATATACAACAAGATTCAAATTCCCGCTCGCAGGCAATTGTGGTTTTCCAAGTCTAATGTCCTAACTCAGTTGAAGCAAAATAACTTTGAGACTACAGACACAAATAGTTATTGATCATTCTCCTAACCCTGTACACAGAATCATCCTATTAGATAGTGTAACATGCACCAGAGTCTGCCGAGGTCATACAACAAACCATCGCCTATCCAGGTGCTGACCAAGCTCGCCCTTGGTTAACTTCTGTACATAAATATAAACACTAAACATCCAGCCACAAAAGCTAGATATTGGACAAGACAGTTAAACTGCTTATAATTATGACTGTTACATTAGTACCCTGTACTACATACAAAGACAAGTGACTAGGAAACCCACAATGAGACTTCGGCTATTTTGAATCCCTTCAGCGACAGTAGTTTATTGCACAGATTCATCTACAAATTTGCATCTTCAAGTGAATTGTTTTATATTCAACTGCTGAATGGATGCATAACAAACTTGAAAGCTCTCGCCATCCTCTGCCAAAACAAAATAAACGGACTGAAGTAACCTGCAAATCAAAGAAGGTAAATCATATGAAAACATATTTAATTTAAAAAGTTAGTTGTCAGAGCAAAATTATGCTGAAATGGAAATAGGCATCCTGCATACATGATCCATTGATAAAGAATGCTTGAACTACTAGTATGTATGGTAGATATGTTTGGAAAACCCATAACATATCAGACTCCCAATTGTAAGCTTAAAACATACTTTTCTGTATAAATACCTTTAAAGTAAGGGGGTAACATTTAAAAAGACAAAATATATGACTATTAAAATTTTGTTGATTAAACAAATTGGGCTATTGATATTATATAAAGCTATAGTAAACATAAAATTGTACAATATACATGTACCTGCTCGCTTGTCCACTGTTGAGAAATATAGTAAAGATGTTATCAATGCAACACTGAACACAGATTTAAGTCCAAAGGGAGGTAATAATTTGTACAGATACAGACCAATTCTTTTCACAACTGCATGGAAATCTTCATCTGAAAGAAATAGGTTCTATATAAAGTATGTCCATACTGGTATTAATTATAATCAACAATCCTATATGAGGAGCACAAGTTACTGTGGAAACTGTCTTGAGAGATAATCCCATTTGCCATTGAAATGTCGTATTTAAAAACAGGTGGTCTCTCAAAAGAGGTTTTATCTAAAAGATTATTTAAAGCCACATTCTGGGGATTGAAATCACATTCCGGGGAGTTATTGTAACATACAACATTTTCTTTAGAAATAAAACCACTCCTAACAGAATTAAAAAAAAATTGTCACATTAACAGAATTCCATGGGAAATCTTTAAATTTACTTCGGTGAAAGATGTGACATTCCATATAAGGAATCTTTACTACGCCTCAGATATGATTGGCTGTCAATCTAAAGAGTAGTAGGTGTTTTCCTTATATGGTATGTCAATTGCTGTGACCGCTTTTCTGTCAGCCATTCCCAATCAGCAAGAATATGAGGAATTCATAATGGAGTCAGGATGATATGTACATGACAATGAGTACCGGCACCTGAATTCACGTCTCAAATAATTGCAGTTATTTTGTGACACAACTTTATGCCAGTCAATTAATGAAAATAATAGATCGGAGAAGCAACTGACCAAATTTCTGACAGCTGCAAAAAGAAATATTTAGTTAAACAGATCGATATGTTGCGGTAAATGATCCATCTTCCTACACGTACGAAGAAACTGACTGATTTTACTAAACAAAATAACTTAATTGGGGACATAATTTTGTATGTCCTGTTCAACAAGGTTTAATAGAAGCAATATGGGCTAATGTGAGATTTATGTGGATCTGTACATGATGTGCTGACTCTAGCATAGGCTATTTATCATGGACAGTTGTTTTTTGTTCCCATGCTTCGTTTTTGACATCTCCTCATTTCCATACTATTTTAAGAAGTTATTATTAGATCTGCATGCTCGGTGATTCTCGTGATTAGCTAACTAATTAATTAGCATATACCTTTAAAAATATGACAAAAGTATATATGCAAGTAAATATTTAGTGCATACAAAAAAGTTTATTTCTGAATGTTTCACCCCGAAATGTGACTTTAATCAAGTTGGTTTTAAAAATTTGGTCTTACAAGACATGAGAATGGTCTCTCAAGACTTGTTTCACTGTATTGCAAGTTGATAGAATTTCCTGATTGAAAGGAGAAAATGTCAGACTTGATATTTTAGAAACATTTGTGATTTTAGGTCAGAGATACACAAACATTTTTGACTGTACAGTGAATCCTCTTTATAATGACCATGTTGTTTCCATGGATATTTTGTATAGTTGAATTGGATGCCCGTGTGCTCTGATAAAAAAACACATGGCAAAAAACAAATTAAATGAATGTCACAACTAAAAAATAGGTGCAATGTTGTAATAGCCAGTTGACAGATGAAATAACATTTATTTGAAAATTATTCATAAACTTAAAATTATGGTATCATTTATCAGTCTGATTTGTGTGTATGTGTTTCTGTGTGTGTATGTGTTTCTGTGTGTGTATGTGTTTCTGTGAGTGTATGTATTTCTGTGTTTGTATATGTATGTGTTTCTGTGTGTATGTGTTTTTGTGTATGTATTTCTGTTTGTATATGCATGTGTTTCTGTATTTCTGTTTGTGTATGTGTTTCTGTATTTCTGTGTTTGTATGTGTTTCTGTATTTTTGAGTGTGTATGTATTTCTGCATGTGTATGTATTTCTGTGTCTATGTACTTCTATGTGTACCTTTAAATTCTCCTGATACCTTTTCCTTCTTACTCTCTTGATCATCACTTTCTCTGTCTGATTCTGAAGTTTGTTTGATATCATTCTCTATTGCCTCAGTTGAATAAGTGGATAAAAAGTCTTGTTTCTGTTGGTTACTTAGGCCTGGACAAGAATCTAAGTAAGCTGAAATGAGAACTGATTGCCTCTGCGGAATCAAAATGTGCTGGATGTAAGTGTCAACTAAACTTGCGTATTTTGCATGAGAAATGTTGTTTGGGTGTCTTAACCAGACACTGGCTAAAGCATGGCACTCTGCATACTCCTGAACTTTAGCATGGAGTAAGACACTACAAAAAGAATGATATTTATTAATAAAATAAGTGATCAGGATTAAAAAAGTACAGTAAAACCTGCTTTAGCACCTGTATAAAGACCAATAGTACCATTTGTGTACAATTCAACCTCTATATAAAGACCACTTCCTTATAAAGATTGGTTTTGTTGTGTCCCATAGGGGATCTTTATAAAAGTTTCATGTTGCATGTTGGAGCTCTATAGCCTAAGGGAATAATTCATTGTGAGTATTCTGAAAACAAGGGTTTAGTTCATTTATCATGGGCATGGATTAATTACTCAGAAATCCTAGAACACTGCTGTGTTGAAATTAAAAGGTCAGTGTCAATAGTTTTTAAGTTTAATCAGCAAAATCCACTGGACAATCATAAAATGACTTATTTTAGTTGCATTTTCCCCTGGTTGAAATTACAATTAGAGCTGTTGTCATATATTGTAATCGGGATAAATCACAATACAGTGAAACTTGTATATAATAACCTTCTTATAGGGACACGAGAAAACCAGTCTTTATAGGGAGGTGGTCTTTATATAGAGGTTGATCTGTACATAAATGGTACTACAGTGAAACTTGTATATAAAGACCTACTTAAGGACATGAGAAAACCGGTCTTTATTGGGAGGTGGTCTTTATAAAGAGGTTGATTTGTACAGAAATGATACTGTTGGGGACAGCAAAAAACGGTCTTTGTGACCAGACACAGATGGTTGCTGAAGCAGGTTTTACTGTATTTTATTGTTTTTCCAATTATCTACCTTGAAAGAAACAACTTTTCATTTGGACACACTACAAAGTAACACATTGAGACCACCAGTGATGCAAGTTTTGTGTAAAGTTATATGTGTACACATAAAATCCAAAACAGTTATACAGTAGAACGTATCTTGAGAAATCACTGATCTGAAAGACCACCTGTCTCTAGAGACCACTCTTATGAAAGGAAAATCAGCTGTTTTGTGAGACCAAATTTTTGTGGCAGACAGAGTGGTCTCTCAATACAGGTTCCATTGTACACTGAAAAATCAACTTCATTTTGTTGATGTAGAGACAAGGTCCACCCTGTTGTACACTCTGAACAGGCATAAAATTTCTTAAATTCCTATACATTTTGTGGAAATTGCATGAGAAACCCCGTTTGGCAGTTATATTCACTTGCAATTGATTAATTCAAATGTATAGCTCTTATTTGTTATTGCACATCAAGTACAAGAAGTATAACTAACTATAAGTACCAAAAATTCGAAATTACTTTTTTTGTTAAATACAGCTAATGTCCACTTAAGTCAGGTCACCATTAAATTGATTGATGTGCCAAAAGCCCACAACTAAGGCATTTAAAGTGGGTAGGTTGGTAGGTATATATATATTTAAAAATTTTCATTAAATTTTAACATGTAGGCAAGACCAAATTCCAGATATTTTACAGGAAGAAAAACTACTTGTGGAAATTTTAGGTCAAGGCTTTCTGGTCAGTTACAGTACATCAAACAAAAGTATTTTCATTTCGGAATCAAATACCTTTTAGCATTTCATATGTGGAAGCAGAGACTGAAAATTCCTTAAGTCTGAGATCTGGGACCTATATATTTTACTTTCAGACTCTGTCATTTTCCTGCGGTGTGGATTCAAGGACCTAAAAAGTTGGAATCAGTGAATGACTATTCTGTCAATTTTTTTCTTTCTAAACTTTATTTGTTTCTTTTGTAAAGTTCAACCGTAATTTTCTACTATGATTTTGTGGCAGTTTTTGATTTATGTAATTCTATGTACATGTACCCACCTCTGATAATTGTTATATATATTGATTAATTATATTAAAAATCTGACTTAATTAATGGGATTTATTGTAATTGGAACCATATGATAGAGGACTGGACCAAGGCAAAATTTAACAAAAAAGTCCTGGACCCAAGCAGCTGAAACTGGGAAGATACAGCATATTGTATACATGTACTTGGAAATTTTTGTCATTTTTTCCCCTAAGATGATACAGCAAAACTTTCAAGCTGAATAACTGAAGCACAGACATACAGGCCATCCATGAGACTCTGGTGATTTAATGTGAATTTAAGGCAAGGTCAATATGTTTCTGTAGTAAAAGGACAAAAATAACCATGGGCAAAAAATTCCCAGGTACATGTATACAATGAACAGTAGCTATTACAGTGGAACCTGTCTTGAGAGACCACATCAATCTGCCACTAAAATATGGTCTCTTAAGACAGGTGGTCTCTCAAAAGAGGTTTTATTCAAAAGATTATTTAACTGTGATTTTCTGAATGTGGTTTCAGAACACAGGTGGCCTTTAACAAGAGTTGTCTTTCAAGACAGGTTTCACTGTACCACATGTAAGAATCCAATGTTGACTTACCATAACTGTACTACAGTATGTGGACATGTTTCTATGCCACCATACACCTTTTGTACAAATGGAAGAACTTGAGACCAGCTGTTCAACTCGGCATATGCCTGTACAGCCAAAATGCATAACTGCTCAATTGTTTCTTTAGAACTAGAAAATGAAAGAAAAATGACAGAAGGCTAAAATAAAACCCCTGTTAAAATAATCAGAAATGTATTCTACTTTATTGTGTAACAGAAATAGAATATATTTGGCCAACAAATAATCTTATTGCTTATTTAATATTGAAAATGCATCCAGCAAAATCCATGTGAAGCAAAAGGATATTGATGATATATATCATCAAATATGGAAATGGTGTTATCTAGATTAATGTAAGTAATGCTTTGGAAAATGTTTCATCTCTGAATGGATTATAAGGTCAGAACCACTGAATTTATGTGCTAAAAAGCCAAAGCTAATGGCACATAGTGACCTTTTCATTATATATTTTGATTTTTATGCTCCCCGAAAAAAGTCACTAAAGGTCATTTCTGAAATGTCAAGGTTACTCAGTACATATCCCTAAAATATTGGGAAAGGCCTCATATATCTTTAACCATTCATCAGAATTTTATCATATTTCACACAAATGTTTCTTGGGACATACATTTTTAAACAAAGGTCACCCAAGGTAATTTCTGAAAGGTCAAAGTGACTCAGCCCATACATTTGTATCCCTTATATATTGGGAAAGGCCTCATATATCTTTAACCATTCATCAGAATTTTATCATATTTCACACAAATGGTTATTGGGACAAACCTTTTGGACAAAGGTCAATCAAGTTCATTTCTGAAAGGTCAAGGTCACCCAGCACATATCCCTAAAATATTGGGAAAGGTCTTATATCTCTTAAACCATTCACCAGAATTTTATGATATTTCACACAAATGACCGGGACTTTTAGACAAAGGTCATCCAAGGTCATTTCTGAAAGATCAAGGTCACTCAGCCATATATATGTATCCCTTAAACATTGAGAAAGGCCTCAAATATCTTTAACCATTCATCAGAATTTTATCATATTTCATACAAATGTTTCTTGAGATGGGGGACGTTTAGATGTCACTCATGGTCATTTCTGAAAGGTCAAGGTCACTCAGAACATATCCTTAAATATTGGGAAGGCACCAGGAGCGTCCACCTGATTTACTGATATTCTTGTTAATTTTTTGAATTAGAAATTTAAAGTTCATCTATTTAAACAGAAAGTTTTATTTTTGTGAAGAAGACTTGCTATATGGGTAGGTAAAATTGTGATGTTTAATTTTTACTTTCTTTTTAAATTATCAATCTTTGAAATAACAAATTAGAAAATTACATCCAAAAAACAAATAACGCTTGGAAACATTCTTTTTATTTTCTTGCACATAAAGCAGCATTTTTGTGCACCGAAATAACAACTACAATACAGTATAATTTATCTTCTGAAAACAATATTTGAATTTGATATATACAGGGGTAATACATTGTAGTAGCTGGTTTCAGTAAATGTAGTCTGATTTGGTAAATTTTCCAACCACTTAACAGTCTATCATGTCCATGGAAATACAAAAAACACTAAAAATGCAAATAGTTTGATTCAACTTCTTTAAAATACATCCAATTTCTGTAAAACTTTTATACAAGTAAATATGTAATGCCACTAATGGTTATCTCATACAATTATCCGAGTAGTAACTAGATTACTATTGGGGTGGGCGTGGTTTGTGCTGCAAACGTGTGGAGTGCGCGAGTAATTCAAACCACACCTACCCCAATAGTATTGTCGTTACTATGAGGACTGTATGAGATGACCAACTTATCACATATTTTCGAGTGGAATATGCCAATGAGCACTTGTAATACTTCATGTGAAAATATACCTTAGCAATTGCACAAAGAAGTCAAATGCTGAACAAAACAAGGTGGGGAATGTATCTGGCTTTAGGTAGGACAAAATGTGATAAATGCGATATTCATTAATTTTATTTGGATTTAATTGGATGTGGCAGTCTCTTTAACTGTCGCCTTCTTGGTGGAAATGGATTACATTTTTCCATGCAGTGACCGTTGGTGCCAATGATTTAACTTTCCATCATAATCAATAATCAATGAACAGAACAGCTACGGTTAAACTGTGCAAAACATTCACCACTTTCACAAGTGAAACAGAAACTTTCATTGTGTTGTTTTCATTTTGTTTTTGTGAGCTTTAAAGTCTGCATTTGAGAAAATAAAATCACAGATTCTCATGGGATTTATTAACTGTGGATTTGTGATAAAAACATCCATTTTCAGTTGTTTTATTGAAATAAAAATTGTGTACACAATTGTTTTGGTTTGGATTGTTTGTATGGTCCATGTGGTATTGTAATGCCCCTAAGTAGTAGTTTTGAAATGTCATTTTCAGTTATTTATATATAAAGTTTCATTTATTGATAATATTATTGAACACTGATATGACAATGGATGGTTTGATTTGTGGGCAACTCATTCCTATTTTTACATGTATTTCATTATATTTTTATTCATTAATGTTATTAATTAATATTCACTATGCCTATACATTTGAAAAAAATAATGACATTTCTGTAATTCTTGAGAAAGAAATTGAAGTCAGATATCTACTTTGATATATGCATGGCACAGTCTCTGGTTGGGAGATCATAATATGATTATTTACAAATGTCAGCCATTCTAAATTTAACACTTTATTTCATTTGAATTTCGGCACTATCTTTTAAGCCTCAGGTATATTCAGCACTTAACAGGTAATAGCGGCAGGTAATATTGATTAAGATAAATCAATTAATATCTCACTATCAATATAAATAATATTAATTTCTAAAAATACACTATTAAATTGTGATTTTGTTCTTGTTTGATAAATGGAGTGGTTCATGTCAAATACTTGAAGTATTCCTTCTTGACCCAGCCATTGGTGTTGAAAGTTTGTGTCATATATTTTCTTGATATGAATTACAAATTTAATACTACTTACTGTGAGTCCCAAAAATACCTAGTAGTAATGCTGAATTTATATGTACTTACATACAAGTGCCGAAAATACTTGCATACAAGTGCCCATATTACTCAGTGTCGAAATTACCTGACACTGCATGAATGAATCAGATTGGATTCAAATTAATGAATGATACAACCATTCTGACTAATTAGAGTACGCTAGAGAACTCTACAGATATCCATTGTATTATAGAGTTGTAAGACTATATATATTATCCGATGTATTATTTTCTATAAAATATTACTTATGTGTAACAATATACCAGAAAAGATTCGAGTCTCTAGTTGGGATCTACGGCACAAAATCTGTAGACGCATTTGTCCTGCATAAATTATAACAGGATCTACATATATAACGCATGTGTTATTTACGTCACTGATTATAATAATGAAAATGATAAAATTAAATATTATAAATGAATAAATACATCAATAGATAAATAAATAAATGATCCTATCGCACAACCATGTCAAAGAAAAAGAAAAAAGGTTGAAAGATCTACCACAATTAAGAAAATGAAACTACATGACATTGTATAATACAGTTTTTGTTCACGACATGTTAATTCTAACAGTAATTCTTGTCTATAGTGATGTTTGTGCATTACGAAAAATGGAAGTTGCAAGCCGTATCCCCTTGTCGGGATGCCCTAAAGAGTAGGATCCGACTTTCCCTTTTCTGTAATGTTGGCGCACAAGTCATTTTTACACAAACAAATGACATCACAGTCGATACCTGTTACGAGAGGTGGTAACTCTGGATAATAAAAATACCTAACACTAGTCTATCTATCACATGCATGTGTGTGTCCAATGTGTTGTATCTGTTTGTATATGAACGAGTCTTCAATGATATGTATTGCAACATCCATTATATATAAATGTGTGTGTGTGTGTGTTAGTTAACCTTTATGTACGTGATTGTGTGGACGTGTGCCTGTGTGTTCAGCAAAGAGTGGAGTATCTATGCATTTGATTGTTAACTGATTGTGTCATTGAAATAACTGAATAAATGATAGAATAAAATACATGTTATGTTTCTTCTTTAAGTCATATCAAGCAATATCTAAAGATTATATGATCATGATCCAGTGGCTGATGAAAAGGTACTTGCGACATAGACAATGAAATGTGGGAAAAAATCATTTGGTACAATATTTTTCATTTTGTAGCTTCATGTAGTTGCACAGCTGCTCATTCTCGTATTGTATATTTTAAATTCCAAAGGACGCTTTTCTCAGTCGCTAGTTCATATTATTTGAAAGATACCTGTCCCTTGAAACATAGATGTTGTTTTAGTAACTGATTGTTTCTTGATATCATTTACCAGGAATGTGCATCATTTTACCACTCAAAGTTACAGGACTGCAGTTAACGTGAAAGGGTGATCTTTTGGATGTTATTTATGTCTTTGGGGTAAATCAGCGTGATTCCCCCCAAAACACATCAAAAGACAAAAGAATACAATTAAATCTGAATACATTCGCATCAGTAACCATTTTAAATGAATTTGCTTTTAATTATATTTCATAAACAGTTAGAAATTAAAAGAAAAATCTATATTCATCAATAATAACAACTTTCTCACAGAGTTATTTAGTAAAATGAAGAACCAAATCGGTCTTCTGTTATTATTTGGTTAAATATAATTCCTGCGATATTCTTCTTCTATCAAGTCAATTTTATATCATACAAATTCTATGTAACATAGAAAATGAAGATTAAATATATTGTTAAACATATTTACCGTGTCCTATAAGTAACATTCTAATACATTTTAAAATGATATGCTGATGTAATATGGCTTCGGGAAATTGAAGAAAATGGCATTATCAAAGTAAACAAACAATGGAAATTATTCATTATAATATAATAATTATGTTGAAATTGCCATCTTAGAAATGTTTTTGTGTGTTTTTGGGGTCTTTTTGTGTGTTTTTTGGGGGGTCTTTTTGTGTGTTTTTTGGGTAATTCGTGCTGCCCCAACCACGGCCACGTCGTATGTTCCGGAAACATCCATACAAACGGACGGCTGAGAGTTCAACATAATCATAATGTCATATTAGTCCCTATAAAAAATAACTATCTAATTCTATATCATAAAACGTACTAAAATCACTAAAACTGATTTGAAATAGCATAAAATGGACAATTGATTACTTTATAATGCATATATTTCATAAAATCTGTAGAATACTCCAGCGTAATTAGTCGGACCCATGATAGTTGATACAAGTTACAATTGTACAAACCTACAAGAATTATCATCATGACCACATGCAAGTTTTGCCTCTGTTATGCCATTTTCGCAGGTGCTTATACAAGAATCAAAATCTTTAAATAACAAATATTCTGTTGCATTGTTCACATAATGCTGCAAAAAGTGATGAGTGGGTAACGATAAACGTAAGGACTCGTTCGATATTTCTTTCACCGCCATCTTGTAGTCATGTGACCAAATCGTACAGAAGGGCTCCGTCGGACTACTTTTTTTGAGCGAGTGAAGCGAAGCGGAAATACAACCGGGTACCAGTTTAGAAGGGTGTGGGAGATACTAAGACTTGAATCTATCCCGAAACGCAATTTACAAATACGGGATCCTGAACAGAAATCGTAAACAGTGGCGGATTCAAGGGGGTCGTAGAGGGCGAGAACAGATGTATGTACAGTAAAAAACAACTCAAAATCCCAGGAGTTGACCAAAAATGTTTAAAACCTATATATTTTTAATATAAAGTTGGAAAATTAATAAAAATGAATTGCCAAAATTTTCGCACCTCGCTACGATAGGCGAAAACAGTTTTCACTCTTCCTTCCCATTAACTAGAAATCCTGGATTTGTCTGTATATTTCTGGATTTATAGCTGTTGAATACGCTTTTATATTGTATTCCAATTTCTCTCTGAAGTGTTTGGCGTACATTTCGGTAAAGACATTTTGGTTTGAGTCTCAGCATGTATGAATATGCTATGTTTTATGTAAACAAGCATTGGATCGAAATGTATAAAGGATTTTCCCTTGTGTTGTTATCGGTGATATCCAATTCTTTACACAGGATGAATACACCATTTTCACGCGCACGACGTCTTGTCACCCCCCACCCCCCATATACAAAAAAAACTGAAAAACCTCCCTCTTTGAAAATTCCTGGATCCGCCTCTGATAGAAGTGGCACCAGCTATCATGGAGATATAGTCTCAATTCGTAATCGTAAGGAAGTCCAGTAGACTAAATACTTATCTGGTGATGATTGAACAAACGTGAACATCTGAAAATAATGCGGTGGGGTCAGGTGACATGGTCACTGAAGTTGAAGGCCTAAGCATACCCTGTTGACCGGTCACGCAGCGAGTCCAGTCAAATTTAAATAAAATAGATAAGGAATAACCCTCGTCAAAATCAGTATAGACGATTTAAAAACAACTGAATTGATAACTCAACATTTTGGCTTTAGAAACTTTTAACATCACATAATCTTGCTCCCCCCTTGTTTTTCAAATCTTGTAGATTTAAAAGAGATCGAATTCCTATAATTTTAGATATTCGAATACATGTATTTTATAGATTCCAGGTGTACGAACAACAGCATACGGTAAGAGCTCTTTCAGGTTTGCAGCAGTTTTGTTAGTTTCTCTGAACATTTCAGACAGACAAGTAATTTTAACCATTTTAAATCTATGTTGAACCATTGGAACGGAGAAAATTGCACCCTTTGATCCCTTGCCACTCGTTCCTAGAGGCAGGGAGAGATGTCTAGTCTGTGTTTCCGTGGCCTTGCTTGAGATAATGAGTCCGTATTTCCAATGGATTGAAGTGTATTTATCTAGTTACATGTAATTATTTAGACTTAATATTTCAATGTTCACTCACGTGTTTATTTTCATTATGGTTTGATATTAATTTGTTCTCTACTGAACTGTCAACTAAATGAAAAAATCTTGACTAAGGAATTTAACAGAAAATTCTAGAACCATTTAACCACCATCTAGGTCATAGTGCTTGGCAAAGAGGAGTTGAAAAGTCATTTAAGAAAATCTGACACGAATGGAGATCGAACCATGTTATAGACCAGGCGCTCTACCTATTGGGCTTCTCTGTCCGACCCCCACGCATACAATTATACATGTACATGTATATGTAATATAATACGTGTATATAACATATTCATACCCCTTTTTATTTCAAACAGTTTTTCCTACAGGAGTCTTCCGCGAAACTTCCCGGATAAATGCCCATGTGATGTAGCAGAAAATACATTTGAAAAAAAAACCCAACTGAATCGATATGTTATGCATTCGCGTACAATGTGGTTCAAATTCATAGATACTCATTCAAATATTATCAGGTACTGCCGATGCATTCGATTTCGATTTTGGTAAATTGAAAGTGGGCAGCGTAGACGACTACATCGGGAAAGATGACGGTATCATGCTTTCACTTATTTGATTTACCGATGATATTAGTAAGTAGAAAGCTTTATTTTCACGTAAAACCGTGTTGATTGGGAAACTATTTTTCGCGCAATCATATATTTATCTAAAATTAAAAAATAAACAAAAAAATTCGAATTTATCGGAACAAAACTTAGAATTTACTTCACAAAATATCATTTCAATACACAACTGAAGGCACCGGTACATCAATTAAAAGCACATGTCTTTAGGCATGTTAGTAAACCATAGACTTGCTACATTGACTGTACATATGTATACACTGTCATGTTGTAAATTTTGAATTTACTGGGTGGGTGTTTATACAAATTTTACAACATGACAATACCATTGTTATTGTTTACATCGGAAATCACGTGTATAGGAACATGTCCAACTAAATGAACCAACTATCCCAAACTTAATCAAAATCCCATTGGCCAAATGTAGTTCGTATGAAAAATATGATTGTATAAAATTTAAAGCGCCTCTTCTTATCTTACACAATTATCATAATGAACTCTTAACGGATGATCGGAGAGTGAGAAAAAAAGAATACCATACTTATAGATATATATAAATACAATGACTTATGTATATCACAATCAGATGGCTTTGTTTTAATAGTTTGTATAGCCATGTAATCGTGTCACAGTCATAGCCGAAACAACGTTAAAAACCAATCATATAATACTGTATATCTACATATTTTAAGTTTGAGGATATTGGAAATGAGAAGTACCGGATTTTACTCTGACGGGATGTCACTCTCTGTTCCGTGTACAATTCTCCTGCTATCAGGTAAAACAAGTATATAAATATTTCAAGAGATCTACAATTTGATTGGTCTGTCGTTGGGTCAGATTGATATGTTGTTTTGAAATTATATGTGACTGAGAAGATTTGAATTTACCCGTGTTCCTCTTATCTAGTGTTCAAAGTGCCTGGGCCGTACTTGTTAAAGGAACACGAGGTACAAAAGTAATATACATGGCGTTTCAAAAGAATTTTCATCTTTTCAAAATATAACTTTTTTCACTTTTGAAAAAAAGATGATTGCTACATCGAAGCCTCCATATATTTGCATCAATATTACTCTATCTATCTATCCATATCTCTGTGTCTGTCTATCTCTGTCTGTCTGTCTATCTCTCTCTCTCTCTCTCTCTCTCTCTCTCTCTCTCTCTCTCTCTCTCTCTCTCTCTCTCTCTCTCTCTCTCTCTCTCTCTCTACCTACCTACCTACCTACCTACCTACTTTCTCTACTGTACATCCAAAACAATGTATTTTCTTGTATGTTGTGATGTACCCCTGATAAATATTACACGAATGTGATTTACTTTATGTGAATGTTTTTACCCGACACGGACACTCTAGAATTTTGAGCCAGATGCAAAATCAAATAAAATCATTCTACTCGACTTTGAGGACTATGTCTCGAAAATTTAACGAAATATCTTTCTCTTTATCTTTCATGAATTGAAATTTTGACACACAATATAACTAACATAAGCATTGTTTGCGATCACTCTTGTTTCACTAAATGAAATGTTAAGTTTCCTGTTCGATAGCGGTAGTTGAGTTGTCTGTACAAATTGTGACGAGGATTTGTTCCTCACGTATTTCATCTGAATTTGACTTTGGACTCATGGCGGGTGTGAACGGTCGACAGGGGATTCTTACGCATCCATGACACCTGGATCTCATCTCTGGATTTCCAGAGATCCGTGTTTGTCCAGCACTCACCAGATTTGTATTTGTATCCTGAAGATTTATACTTCGGTATCTTAGATTTTTATATTGTTGATACGCTGTTGACCGGGTATCCGACGAACAAACATCACAAGTAATGAATATATGACATACATACCAGTATATTAATCAATACACATTATACACATCCATCCATCCATCCTTTCATCCATCCATCCATCCATCCTTTCATCCATCCGTCCATCCATCTATCTATCTATCTATCTATATATCTATCTATCTATCCTGTTTTAAATATTATAAGAAGATAAGGAAAACTAGAGCGCATTATATATACCAATGTGTACCGGATCTTTAACAAGTCTTTTATGGACATTTAAATCAGAATACAACTTATTACATACGTTCGTCGTCATTTATACAGTACACAAGTTATGATATCAGTAATTTAATTATTTTAGCAACCCCATTTAAAGTAGATTGATTTTAATCTACAGATTACAAAATTAATGTTATAATACTAGATCTAGCTCAGTTGCTGAATAAGAAACATATCACATATATTAACACTTGACCAGGGTTTTACTTTCCCCTAAAATCCCACATGATAAGGATATGGGGATATACTGAACATAGTATGTTACATTCACTAGTCATAGGCGAATATAATATTTAATGAAAGTTAGAAATTGAGCTTGAAATAGATAGTAAGATGGAGAGATGGAGAATAATAGAGAGATTGTTTACATGTTTTCATGATATGAATCACAAAACAAGCCGCATATTTGGTCCTAACACGAAGTCTTAGTCTTAGGAGATGGATAAATGGCCCGTGGAGGATCACAGGCTCCAGGGCGCCTCTGTTTTTACATGTATATTATTCAATCAGTCCCAATGTACAGACTGTTGACAAATACATTCACGTCAGATTGAAATTTAATATTAGTATTGTGCATAATTGTATAGAGTAAACATAAAAAATAACGTTGTCTCCGGAGTGATCTGTAGATTTGGCGCTATCCAAGTACATATAGATTTGGCGCTATACAAGTACATGTATTTTCATAACCGTTGATCAACAACTTTTTGCATAGCAAAAAGGTGGATTTATCATTGCTTTCTTTACAATTGAGCATTGAGGGTTCTTTAACGTGCCGACACCTACTGTGACACGGGACCTCGGTTTTTACTGTCTCAGTCCGAAGGACAGGAAACCGACCTACCGCCGGCTGGACTCGAACTCACGACCTCACGATCAAGAGTCGAGCGCGCTACCGACTGAGCCAGGCCGGCTCCAAATAACGACATTTTCCTCGACCTTGACCTTTTCAGCGAACTTGAGAGGTTTCTATGTAACATTTGCGACGGGTGTGGTGTGCAAACAGGAAACGCTGATTCTTTTTAGACACATGGACCATCTCATTTGATATTTGCAACTGTTCTTTGTGTTGAGACCATTTTTATATCTAACTGGAGTTTCGATTATACATTGACATTTCTTCATTTTTACCTAGTACTATTTTTATAATGATATAAATGTTACGAGGTTTTAAATCATTACCGAAATTACATAACTGTTTTAGTGATTTTCACCTCACTGGATACATTATTTATTATTTTACTTACTTCTAGGATTTTCTTTTACATTTCAGTATCCAAACAAAACTTTTTATTTCACTTGTTTCACTGAAAACTTACTTATTGATTCTTTTCCATATATTATCATTTCTACAAGATGAAAAGTGTATGTTTTCTGATCTGGTCCACTAGAAAGATTAAAAATGAATATACATTGTGCCTTAAATTGAAAGTGTCTCCATTCCATCTTGTTGGGACCCATGCATTTTTACAGCGAATGAAAAATGCCCTGATAGTGTCTATACTACAATTACAAATGTCACAGTAACAATTTTTCCCCATATTACAATAATAAATGCACCAAGTATTTTGTATATAATTTATATCGAACCCTTTGCATCATCTGTCCTTGGTTCACTGATACAAAGTGATTTAGAGTTGTTTTCAAGAGAAACGATTATCTAAACCTGCAATTTATATTCGTACGTTGTTATGTATTTTATGTTTATCAAAATCGTAATCGTGCATTTTCTTGAATAACTCTTATTCTTAGAATAAAATATGTAAAGTGTAGAATAAAGATAAGAATAAACCCTGCAGTCTTCTAAAACAACCGATAATTAAATCATATCAATTTATCAGAGGTAATACTAACTTATCCATATTCAAGTACAAACTTTGATTTCCTTTTTTTGACAGGACTGAGTCTTGCTGCTGGGAGTACCAGTGCAGCCACCACTAATCCAAACCAGTAAGTATATGGCAGCTGATTGGACTCCATATTTGATAATATTTACGCTAGCTAGCGGGATACACCTATGAAAACTGAAATCATAACAAAATGTAACAGAATCCCAACCCTTCTTCTAACGATGTCTGTAACATTTCCTGGCAATATCAGATCCGCCGATAATAATGAATCTATAGATGAGAGTGCTGTACCTATAACATCAAATATCAGATATCAATGCATAACTAATTCAGTTTCAACAGTCGAGAATCATGATTATATTACATACAACTTATTGCATATACGATTTACCCTAACCCTAACATACAAATCCCTTTACAAAACTGGGGTGCATTTGATCAAGACCAAGCCCTGAGTAGTACGTATTGAATTAATTGACATTAAGACAAAACTTGGGACCCCAACTCAAGTCCTAAGGGATATAATCACAAAGATACTTCATGAAACATACAACAATAATGTAGGTCTACACACTGCCTCTGGCTAAATCAGAAAGATCTGACCTGATTCTACACACTGCCTCTGGCTAAGTCAGAAAGATCTGACCTGACTCTACACACTGCCTCTGGCTAAGTCAGAAAGATCTGACCTGACTCTACACACTGCCTCTGGCTAAGTCAGAAAGAGCTGACCTGACTCTACACACTGCCTCTGGCTAAGTCAGAAAGAGCTGACCTGATTCTACACACTGCCTCTGGCTAAGTCAGAAAGATCTGACCTGACTCTACACACTGCCTCTGGCTAAGTCAGAAAGATCTGACCTGACTCTACACACTGCCTCTGGCTAAGTCAGAAAGATCTGACCTGACTCTACACACTGCCTCTGGCTAAGTCAGAAAGATCTGACCTGACTCTACACACTGCCTCTGGCTAAGTCAGAAAGATCTGACCTGACTCTACACACTGCCTCTGGCTAAGTCAGAAAGATCTGACCTGATTCTACACACTGCCTCTGGCTAAGTCAGAAAGATCTGACCTGATGTGGTCGTAAGTCCTTATTCTTTGTAAAATGGTCACAAGTCGTGAATGTTGTCCTAAGATCAAATCAAAGACCTACTTTTTCTCGTAAAACGCCAGACCCCTGTATTGTATTTACCAACACCATAGGCAAGTAACAATGGTATATGGTTCGGCAATGGCACAATAGAAAGGCATGCAACACTGACATTAGTCCATGGTGCATATAAAAAATAATGTCACCGTACTAGCACCGCCAGTATTATAAATGTATACATGTATGTGGCTTTCGTAATGTTAATAAAAGAGCTATCTTTGAATATATGGATTACATCACAATTTAAAACATGTATCTTTTGTATTTTGTATTGTGACAATAGGTATTAAAATATCTCATCTCATTAACCCCTGCAGTCACATTTGGACCTGCCCATTTCAAAGAATGGTTAAATCCACGGTCAGAAATTAGGGGTCTATGATTTGGATAAAAAATTATAATAATTTTACATGCAATGCGAACTTGTTCATTCCTGAATTATGATAGTAGACCATATGTTTTATCCTAAACCCAAACTCGATGTATCAAACCATTCAAATTGCCTCCTGGGGGTGATTTAAAGGTTTATGCAAGTTTGATGTCACAACAACATGCCCTGCTGAGCAGAAAACTATGCATAATGACAGAGAGACGTTATACAATATTAAAACGGCGAATTGATGAATTCAGACTCCAAATTGATCAGCTATCGATTGTCACTTTGTTTATCATGTTTTCACGTTTTTTCTTTAACATGGGAATTATCATATACATCTCGAATATAGCGAACACGGATTTAATGAATTTACGGCTATAGCAAAGTGAAATTGATTTCCCCGGTAGATTCGTTAATACTCTATACAAAACTCCCGCGTCTATAGTGAACACGCTTATAACGAATTTACGCTTACAACAAAGTAATTCATGTTCCCCATGACTTGAAATAGAATGCAAAATAAACTTTTTATAACGAAGTTTTTTTAATTTTCATCTTTCATAATTTTTCATAATCGATCTCCCCTGTCATGCAAGCTACAAGGCTACATCAAATACAAAATTCCTGAGGTTTTTTTTGTGTGTGTGGTGTCTGTTTGTTTGTTTGTTTACTGCTGTTAAACGTCCCACTCAAGAATATTTCACTCATATGGAGACGTCACCAAATGCCGTTGAAGGGTGTTTGGTGATACAAATTAACAAACAAATTCAATGTTATTTACATTTATTTTATAGAATGTTACGAGTTATTTTATAATTTTTATAATCCAGAGACTAATGATATCACTGAAGTATAACACATTTTAAAATGTAACATATTTTCCGTTTTGTTCCAGTAAATATCATGCGGTCAAATATTCGAATCATTTTCGATCGTGCGATTGGAATTTAATTGCTGGCAGAGGCACTATTTTTTATTAGACAGATCTCGTACTAGTACTATTCAGTTTTAACAATAGATATAAATAATTATATAAAATGAATTCAATAAAACATTTTCCTATGAAATAGCCTTCATTATTCTTTAAGATAATGCAAGTGTAGGTATACATGTTTTAGTGGAGTTTTCTTATGGAATGTGAATAAGCTGTTTTATAACGAAATCGTTTAAGTTACGAATTCGCTATAAATGTATAATAAAGTACGCTTAAAACGAAGTTTTATAGAACGTCCTCAGGATTTCGCTATATCAGAGTTTTGATTTTTGCTTTTTACCATATTAACCTGTAGCAATTCAAAAAGTGGAAACATCATAATCAGGGTTAATAAATATCGCAATAAGATTGATACTCTTTTTTTGTATAATTGGTATCATTTTTCCCTTTATTTTTTACATCCCATATAAAAGAGCGACTGTTTACTTCTTTCTGTAGGCCTACCTTATTTTGGTAGTTAAAACCATTTATTTGTTTAGACATAGGAAACCAGGTTTAGTTTCATTAATTTTTCATCTATCTACATATTTATCTCATATCCATCCGCATGATTTTATTCTTATTTTATTTCCAGTGAAACAGAGATTATAATGGCCATAGTGATAGGAACTGTAATTGGACTGGCTGCTGTATCGGCTATCATTGTTTGTGTTTTGGTTCATGTATGCAGGGAAAAGAAACGAAAATCTCGAAGAAACAGAATACATGCTCAGCATGGACAAACCCACCTTCACAATCACATGTCTGTTATAGAACCTGGTAAAATGATAGATATACTCTACACCTGGAAATTTTTGCTGCCGTTTAATTTTCGCCTTCGCTAGAATTTAAAAATAATAATTTCACAAAATTATTGCGATCTTTGGAGAAGTGAAATCTCTCTCTCTCTCTCTCTCCAATACTGCGTTCGATAAAGAAAACGAAAATAATATAATTTATTTATTGGAAAAATATAGATCTAATCATACTCTACATTATCGGTTTGTTTGTTTACTTTCTGTTTCAGACATGTATATGTATGGCGATCTTCCACCCGCATATGCCCCTCGTAGTATGCATTATCCACCTCATCCACCTCCACAGTTTCAGAGAGATCAAGTGCCGCCGAACGTAAATGAGAACCTAGCACCACCAGAGTATTCACCATGATGACGTAAATAGTTTTAAAACCAATGAAGGAAGTAATAATTGCGGTTGCCGAGTGTAAAGAAAATGTTTATTCCATCGGTTAGTGAACCTAATTGAATTCATTTTCTAGATCATATACATTTCATCCATTGCCATTCCAAGTGAAATGTGATTCAGAATTAAAAAAAAACCAAAAAACAAAAGGAATTATTGGCACGATTGGACATATACAATATGTAACATTCAAAGAAATTTCACTTTTTTGTCACATGATTTCATCTGTACATATACAGGTATTTCGTGATATGAATGTATGTATGGCATGCTGGTGCATTTCTATTTGCAACCATCATATCCAAAAAATAGTTTAGCAACTTGCTCTGGAACATTGTACCACAGTATTTTTGTCCCACAAGAAGTATTTGAAAGCCTCGCTAGATACCACGGTCCTACTGTTATAACATAACGACACTACACTTACATCTCATTTTGTTTTCTCAGGGGCCGAAGTCACCAAACTTACCCAGCACTCAAGCTCAACTTTTATTTCATTAAATAAGAATAAAGTTTACGTGTTTTTACATTAAAATCATGAAAAGTTGGTTGAGCTTGAGTACTAAGTAAATTTGATAACTTCGGACCCTGAAAATATCAATGCAACACTGCAAGTCCTTGTAAAATGCCATTTATCAAGCTTTCAGTATTACTTATGTTATATTTGCACTGGAGCAATGTATTGTGCAGACTTAATACTATGTAACTGATATACATATTGTCGTCTTTCACTTGATAAAGGCCAAGTGGCTAAGAATTTGTGAAGTTTGAGCGTTTTACTATTTTTTCGTATACTGATACTTCCCTTTGCAGGACATTAAATTTTATTTGATTTTATTTAGCCTGTAAATATGATTTTTAAATTTGTTTTATATTTTTAATATTGTTGTTTTTGTTGACACGTTCGTGTAATGTTACAGTATTACACTCAAAATGGAAGTCTGTGAAATTTAAGTGAAAGAAATACCTCACTATTCCAACATCAGGTGGAATTAATTACTCTGTTTGATATAAAATGCTCATAATTATCCTTTTATGTTTGACAAATGTTTAGACACTTTTTCATTTTCTTGATAATAATTTGGTCTGTGCAGTACTTATACACAAAGTCCTCGGCTGTTTGACCGTCCTCTGTTTTAATTGTTAAATTAGCATCAGATTGAACCAGGAGGCTTATTATATCTTCCTTCCGTCCTTTGCATGCCAAATGAAGTGGTGTAGCATTGGCAAAAGTAACGGCATTGACATCGGACCCTTTATCCAGCAGAAAGTTAACTAAATTTACATTTCCACACTGACTCGCAATATGTATTGGTTGTCGCCCCTCTTCGTCCTGTATTTCAATACTAATTCCCGATTCTAGTAAAGCTTCTACTGTATCTGGCGAGTCGTTTTGACAGGCAATATGTATGGGGTATCTTCCGTTTATTCCGCGTACAAAAGGATCGGCTTTGTATTCAAGTAAGAGTCGAACACATTTAGAACTTGCACTTGTACACGCCGACATCAATGGCGACCAATATCCGATATCTAATACATTCGGATTTGCCTTTTGTTTCAATACGATTTGAAGTATTTCAAAAGCACTATCAACAGGCCATGCACACAACCCATGTAGAGGTGTCGATCCTGTAACATCGGCAACATTCACATCAGATTGATAATTTATCAAAAGTTTAACACATTCAATGCCGCTATGAATATTTTTGTTTTGACGGTTACATGCCATGTGCAGTGGGGTGCTCCCATCTTTGCCCTTTACATTTATTTCAGCTTTGTTTAAAAGAAGTATTTCTATGTTTTTAAAAAGTCCTTTTTGGCTAGCCAAATGCAAAGGTGTCATCAACTCGTCATCAGCAACATTCACAGGACAGCCATTACTGATTAGGAAATTCAATATGTCTGGACAGGTGTTTCGAGCAGCGAAGTGGATGGGAAATTTGTTGAAAACATCTGGAATATGTAAATGAGCTTGATGATTTATTAAGAATTGAATTATTTCAACATTGTTCGATGAGCATGCATAGTGCATAGGCAGACGTCCCACATTATCACGTGACACCACACTGGATCCATACTCAACAAGAAGCTTAACACATTCATAATTGCCACTTCCACATGCGTAGTGTATTGGGGTTATGCCGAATTTATCGCAGGCAGAGACATTTGCACCATGTATCAACAATATTTCAAGAAGCCCAGGGTGACCATAAATTGCTGCTTGATGCAAACACTGTTGCCGAGACGGAGGAAAACTTGCATTGATGTCCACGACATTCAATTGCAGCATTGCTTTAACCAAATAAAAGTACCCGGATTCAACAGTTTCGTACAATGCACGATTTAGTATGTTTTTCTCTTCCCTTGTTACTTCGCGATCTCGCATGTCAATTTTGGCTAGGACATTGACAGCAATATGTTCAAACCCAGCAAAACAAGCGAGCTTGAGGTATGTTTTACCTCTTTTCGTGTCCTCTATACAAATGATGTGCCACAGGTCATCGTCACTTAGTTTGCTAACCTCTTTCATGAATGTATCAAACATAAATACGTCTCGAAAACTGGGGTTATCATATACGTCAGACACGTTCCTCTCCTGCATATCTCTAATCCATCGTTTTGCCAGCAACGGATATTTCGACTTCTTCAGAATTATAACATCATTTTCATTCACTTCCTTAATGTCTTCTGTTCGCACGCGCTCTGAAATAAATTCAGATGATGCTATTCGAAGAATCTCCGATGGCGACCTTTGTCCAAATTCCAAACATAATGAATCAAATATCAAATCATGAAGGAAAACGAAATCCCCGTCCATATCTTCTATATATACACCGATCATGCTTTCCATGTGCCTGTAAATATCATGTTTGTCCTTGCATGGATCGAGTCCATATGCCCTCATGATTGCTTCTATTTTCTTTTCGTTACCGTGATCCATGCATTCAAAGGGATCAAAGAAATCTCTAGGTAGTCTTCCGTCAAGAATAGCGATTAGAAGAAGCCCACAGAATGCGCAGGGTTCATTCTGAGCCAACACATGCATTTCCTGTTTCATTAATGTTAAAGGACTGTAGCTTAAATTGTCACTATCAAATGAATTGTTTCTGGAATGCATTCTACAAAGGAACGGAAAGCCTGGGGTATATGTTGATGTTATCGATCGAAGATATTTTGATAAAAACTTTTCATTCCCACTATTTTCAAAATATTTGACAGCAAGTTCTTGTTTTTCAGAAAAGGACAAAATTAATTTCTCCTCTGTCATATCTATCACGTTCTCTGTGTAGCAAAGACAATTCGAAAAGTACTTGGCACTTGCTTGGTACACGAGTTTCCTTGACGTTAACACCAAACCACAATTACTCTCTTCAATTAACCCCTGTGTTTTATCATGGATTCTGATCCATATGTCCACCAGGCTTTTCTTCATGGATGGCGAACCAAATGCGTCATCCACAAAGTAGACAATACGTAAGTTTGAATCGTAAACCTGCTCAATTAGTGCGGGATCGGAAAGAACAATGACTGTGTAGCCCTGCTTCTGCAATGATGAGAGCAAGTTTATTGCTATTGACGACTTTCCATCACCGGCATTGCCCACAATTAAAACGGAATGTTTATTTTTATACCATGACGTCACTCTGTTAAATGCTACTGTGTCTACAAACAGATGCTTGTCTTTATTTTTGTGCTTTAGATACTGCAAGGATTGATCTGGAAAAATACAAAATAAAATTTGCAAAATAGGAATTGAAATAATATACAAGAGAGGTCCAAGGAGCTATATGTCTCGCCTGCGGGACATAATCAATAATAATAATAATAATAATAATAATAATAATAATAACACTACAGTAAAAGCAAACTACTCTCCAGAAATCAGCACGGACCAGCTTCAGTACTCCAAAAGGCACATCTAAGGTACATAGGGATCATTTGTGTAAAGTACAGTTCCAATCCACCCAGTAGTTTGGAAGTTCTGCCCTGGAAACGATTTTCAGTGTCCATGACCTTGGTAGTAAAGGCAAATCTAGGGTGCATGAGGATTATTTGAAGTATGGTTCCAATCCACCCAGTATTTTAGGAGTTCTGCTCCCAAAACGATTTTTAGTAACTGTCCTACTTTCAGAAAGGAGGTCTGACAGACCTTAGTACCCCAAAAGGCACATCTGTGGTACATGGGGATCATTTGTATGAAGTATGGTTTCAATCCACCCAGTAGTTTAGGAGTTCTGCTCCGGAAACGAAATGTGGACGATGCCGCCGCCGGACGGAATTAGTGATCCCTGCGAAGCAAAAGGCGAGACAAAAACTATCACATTTATATTATATGAGTCCTTAAGCTCTTGATATAAGCCCAACTCTCTCTCTCTCTCTCTCTCTCTCTCTCTCTCTCTCTCTCTCTCTCTCTCTCTCTCTCTCTCTCTCAAAATTCAAGTAAATATTTTAAGTGAATTGTAAAATGTCTGGTCATCATTGTAAAACATACAATTCCACTTGTTATCTTTTTATCACTTAATTACAAAAACCAAGTGCACCCCCAAATAAAGGCACAGGGATGGTACTTTTTACAGTCAAACTTGTTTATAAAGGCTACTCAAGGGAACAGAAGTAAAAGTAGTAATATAGACAGGTGGCCTTTATAAAGAGGTTATTCATTATAAAATGTTCAGAAAGACTATGAATGACAGGTGCCCTTTTATAGATTTGGTCTTTAATGCAAGTTTGGCTTTACTTATTTGTATTGATTTAAATCGATGAATTTTGTTCAAATCATCAAATAATAATCAAAACACATGTTTACATGAAAATAAAATTTTAACCTTTTGCAGAATCAGATTCTTTGGTCCTTATGCAATTGTCACATCAGAAATAAACAGATCTACAATAAATATAGTAAAAATATCTGGAAATTTTCGCCCTTTTATGACAGAAGTCTTACCATGCTGTCTTCAATCACTCAAATCTCAATAATATCATTCATAACATGTATACCCGAGCTTCAATTACTCATTTTGAAAAATTTCTCTTTCATTTTAAATTCGCTCTCTCATCTGAAGACGAAAATAGCGAAAATTAAACGGGAGCGAAAATTTCCAAGTACACAGCAGTTAGTTTGAATCAATGAATTACACAGTTTATAAAACATATGATTAAGTTGCGAAAAGTTACAAACACTGCTCACCTATATACTCTTGTATGCTACTCCTCGATCGTTGAAATATAATGTTTTGCAGTCCTTTTGTGTTGGAGTCAGATGATCCTGTGAATGTGGTACCGTCCACTTCTGGTGTTATGAATATATATATATATATATATATATATATATATATATATATATATATATATATATATATATATATATATATATATATATATATATAATACAGAATGCCACACCACAAAACAGTTTTAAGTTGTAAGTTAATAAAATTTAAAACTGTTTTGTGGTGTGACATTCTGTATTTTTATATTTAATTTCTTTACGTTTGGACTTTCAATATATATATATATATATATATATATATATATATATATATATATATATATATATATATATATATATATACAGAAAATGGATACAATGTATTTAATTAATAATGTATGTACGATCACGCCCACCATATGCAAAAATTAAAATCAGAAAAATGAAAACGATACATTTTGACTAAATTAACTTTGAATGGCGTTGTGTGTATCAGATATTGCAGTAATGTTTCGAGGTGTACAGGGAAAGTAGTAGAATACTCAGTGCTTTGAATGTTTTGCTATTCATTTTATAATATGATTATTTGTTTTTTAAAAAAATGATTCCATCAAATCTTACCATCATATATCATGAACTCATCCGCCAGGTCCGTCCTGTTGACAGACCTTAGTGCATTAGACAGAATTGTCCACGGTTCGGCTTTTTCTTTTTGGACAACCTCTAACCATGCGTTTAATAAAGAGGAGATGCATTGTGAAATATTGTGCGGATAAGCTTCCCGGAGATGTTCAAGTTGTGAATGTTGATAGCCTAGCTCAATTCCGAGTAGATACCATTCGTTTCCAATCCGCGTGTTTAAAGATGCTGAAATGTAAAACAAAAAGCACGGTATTAATGTAATGTAAATTACTTTCTTCACGTATTTCATTTTGATTTGAGTTTGGATTCACGGCCGGTGTTACCGGTCAACAGGGGATGCTTACACCTCCATGGCACCTGACCCCACCTCTTGATTTTCAGAGGTCCGTGTTTGTCCATTTTTTAACCAGATTTGTACCTTTATCCTGGACATCCTATAGATATGAAACCTCTCAGATACCAAAGTAGAATTTTTCAGGATGTTCAGGGTATACGAGATTTTTTTTATATTCCTTTTAATCGAATTAAGGTTAATACTACTAAGTAAAAAGTACATATACGAAAGTAAAGTGGTCTAAGAGACCATATACAAATCTGGCGGAGGTCACACAAACACGGACCTATGGAAGATCCATTGGTGGATCAGGTATCATGGAGGAGTAAACACCCCCTCCCGTTGACCGATCACATCGTCAAATGCAAATAAATCCTCGTCACAATCAGTATAGATGATTCAACGAATTATAACGAACATGTAAATCTATATTTCAATGGGACTACGTCATGTACCACGTGATAACCGATAACGTTTGTTCGGTACTAGTATCTCCAATGGTGATGGAACGTAACTCTTTGTAATCTACCAACGGGATACTGTCTGCTAGCGTCATTCCATCCCTAATAGATAAAATAGTCCTACACAAACGTTAACGGGTATCACATGGTACATGAATTAGCGCCATTAGTGAAATATAGTAATTGCAAACAGCATAATAATACCGACATTAAAAGTTTTCGAAATATTGACTTTAAATACCATTTCTATATCCTTATGACAAATCAAAATAAAAGCATTGATGTGTTCCTCTGATAACAAATTTAATTTAGATTTCGGAACTCGTAGATTTTTCACTTTTCTGACACTTTCATTTTCTTTGCAAATGTATCAGAATCACAGAAAATATTCCGATGTCTAAAATGTCCGATTTTCAAATATGGTGCTAATCGAGATCAAATTCCAGAGGGAATCCGATAACAGAATCTGCGAATAGTCGTACATACCAAAATAATATTACAAAACACACGGCTTGATCCTTTGTGAGAACTGGTCATTATAGTATGACCGGTCAACTGGAAGTGCTAGTTCCTCCGGGTGACACGATCACACCTCTGGATTTCCCTATGTGCGTCAAATGTTGTCAAATATTATATATGTCAGTTTATTGCCTTATTCTTCTTTTTACACGGTAGTAGATATGATGTTTATGAAGTTCAAAATACAACCTATAGGTTTCTTTAGTCAAATGTTTGGTACCGCGGTATTTTGCATTCACTAAATAAAATATAATATTGTCATCTGTATTTTAGCATGAAAATCATTGTTATAGTAATATCTCAGTACAAGATTAGTAAATTAAAAAATTATAAAAAATTGAAAAGTTTTATTTTTACCGCTTACATATAATTATCAAGTTGTCCTGGTCTTTAAAGCTTCGATCAACACTGTATCTATATCAAAGTTATTTCTAGATCAATTTACTAAGATAAAGGAGATAAACCCGAAATACTTTCAGTTATAAGGTGGTAGCCAATATTAATGGGGGAGGAGAGAAAACGGTTACAATGAACCCGAGAAGAGACCATTCGACTTCCGGAAGTAAACTGGCAGACCGTCTCACAAAATCAGCTTAGATTTCAGAGGGACTCGAACCAGTACTCGAAATTATTCAATAAATTGTACATCATTACATCGACGTCTGGCATAAATAACCCAAAATCTTGTGATTATATTTTTACTGCATGAGTTTGATATACATGTACTTTAAATTAGGGACATATTTTCATAGACTATCTATAGCTGTTTTCACCTTAACCAGAGTGCGAAAAATGTACTCGTCCGCTCGTCCTGGACGAGTCGAAATTGCTTGGGGACGAGTGGTTCATTATAAGTACTCGTCACCGGTGACGAGTGATTTCCTGTTAAAAAAAAATTACCGGTAACTATTCCCGTCGTAGCATCTTAAATTCTAGTTTAAAATCACTACAATTCTTTCTCCACATATTTTTTCACTTTGTTCAAATATAATCACACAATGTATTGCCGAAAATCGGAACCGGGATGATCCAAATGACAGTAGACATAAAGCGCACAGTTGATTTAGATTATCCACGTGTAAATGTCAGAATCTTTCAGGAAACGGCTCCATAAGTACGGAAATTTAAATATATTTATACTTTGTAAATTCAATGCGAGGTCGAGGTATAAATTCAAGTACACAACTAGGTAGATAGATAGATAGTTTTGGATGTAACATATATAGTTATAATAAATTTCATTCGCGTAAGAACTTAACCTCAACTCAATGAATTACGTTCCGGGTGTTTTTCAAGTGTGATACCGCTGTTGGTTTTTTGAAATAGATTATCTTTTCGTTGTCAGTGAAGCTTTGCAAGTGTTCGAATTCGTTACTCAGAAAGTTTATGACTATGGCAAAAAGGACTATAGATTCGTTTTTCAAGAAAATCGGTAGTTCAGAAACTAAGGAAAAGGCAAACGAAAATGAGAAGGCTGTAGACCTACCGTCTGATGATTTTTGCTGAAAAAAGCAAAATTTTGAAAAAGAAAAAACGTAGTTTTCAACGTCAGTTGGATCAAAGAATTTCCTTGGGTTAAATATGAGGAAGATGAGCAAAAAATGTATTGCACATCCTGTCTTGAATTCCCTAATATTGCTGATAAAGATAGTCCTTTATTCAAGGGCGCTGGCAGTGAGGATAATTTTAGAAAAGAAACACTAATTTATCATAACAAATCAAAGTTGCACATGAAGTGTCATGATAAAAAAATGTTCAGTAGCCAGTCAAATTATGTGGGTCCATTAAAGAAAATGGCTAATGCTCTGGATGAAAATGTTCAAAAGCAAGTTCGCTGTCTGTTCAACACATCATTCTATGTTGCAAAACAAGGTCTCTCTTTTAAATCCTTCCAGGGTCTTTGTGAATTACAAAGAAAAAATGGGTTAGATTTGGGTTCAAAGTACCAAAATGATAAGGCCTGTGCAACATTTATTCATTCAATAGCCGAGACTGAAGCAAAGTGTGTCACTAATATTTTAAAAGAGGCAAGGTTTTTGTGCATTTTGTCTGATGGCAGCACAGATGCTGGAATTATTGAACAGGAGGCAGTGTTTGTTCGATTTGTTGATTTAGAGTCTGGTAATCCTAGAGTATTGCTTTGTGATATAATTGCCCTTAAAAACTGCCACAGCTGAAGGGGTTCTTGCAGGTATTGAAAAAGGTTTAGAGGCAGTTGGAATTTCAAATAAAGACATAGTTAAAAAGTTGGTAGGTTGCAACTTTGATGGTGCTGCAGTGATGATGGGAAAAAAAATCGGGTGTAGCTACAAGGTTGTCTCAGAAAGTGCCCCATCAGTTATCTATTCACTGTGTAGCACATAATCTTGAGCTTGGTGTTATGGATGCTGTGAAAACAATTCCATACTTGCAAGAGTTTGACAATACTGTCAAAAGTATTTTCAAGTATTATTATTATTCTCCAAAGAAACGTAGAGAATTGAAAGCAATATCTGAAATAATTGATGAAAATCATGCATATTTTAGTGGTGTTCAGAAAATTCGTTGGTTGGCTAGTAGACACAGGGCTTTAGTGGCACTTGAGAAACATTATGCTGTTACTGTGTATCATTTAGAACATGTTGGTCAGGGAAGTTCAGGAGAGGATTCAGCAAAGTCCAAAGGTTTGTTGAAAGAGCTGAAAACTGAAAGATTTGTCAAGTTTTTGCACTTTATGCTTGATTTAACTTTAATCCTCAAGAATCTCAGTGAAAGTTATCAGAAAGATGATTTATTTGTGACTGATGTTGTTAGAAAAAGTTAGAACTAGCATCTTTGGAATTATCTAGTCTGAAAGTAAATGGGCCTGCATCAGGAAACTTTTACAGTAAATTTGAACAAAATTACTCTGATGGAATTTTGAAATGTGGCAAAGATTCCAAGCAGTCAGTATATCTAACAAACACAGGTGTTGATTTGAAAGCTACTTTCAGTAAATTTCTTGAAAGTATTATACAATATATAAGTGAAAGGTTTGAATCATTGCAGAATCCTCCTTACAGTAATTTTTCAGGTATTTGATCATACATTGTGGCCAGTATCAATGCAGGATCTCAGATCATATGGTAATGAAGAAGTTGCACATTTGTTGAATCATTTTGAATCTTGTTTGACTGAAAAGGAGAAGTCTGAGGCTTCTGGGCAATGGCTTGATTTAAAGCTGAGATTGAACAGACAACGAACCACTAGTCCTCAGTTAGCTTATGCAAATCTTCTCGCTCTAAAACCAGCAGATGTTCAAGATATACTTGTACTTGTTAAACATTATGATGACACTCTCTCCATGTACAGCTTCTTGTGAAAGAGCATTTAGTGCTATGAATAAACTGAAGACCACGTTCAGATCTCAAATGACTCAAAATACCCTTCAAAGTCTGATGAGAAATCAAGATGATGGATAACACTTTGTCCACTTTTCAAGCTGATAATTCAATTAATACTTGGCTTTATTCTGCCAAAACTAGGAGACATGTTTCAACTGGAGCCGAGATCAGTCGTACTCAGCAGAGTCATAGTTTTAGTGGCCAGCTTCCTGAGATCATTAGCAGTGATGACAGTTCTTCTGATGATGAATGACTTTTTTGTGTCATAAGTAATGATAACTGATCTAATTCTTTGCAACTGAAACTGTTTCAATTATGCATTAAAATTTACTGGTATATTATATTGTTTGTTGATTTTAATTTGTACCAGAAAAAATACAAATTTACTTCTGAGTCAATACAAGTATAATACTGGGACAAGTGAAAAATTTGTTGGGACGAGTGGTTTCTAAATAGCACTTGTCCCATGGGACAAGTGATTTTTCAAATATTTTTCTCACCCTGCCTTAACGTCTATATTTTGGATACAATTCAAGTAAATGAATAAAATTCTACTGAGTGAACTTTCCATTTTACTGTCTCTCTCTCTCTCTCTCTTTCTAATATAATATGTTTCACATAGCGGTCTCAGTTGCCTACAAAAGCACCCATAGATATGATATTTTGGTCTTACTACGCCACTGTTCGTGACGTAATACACGTTTAATTCTAGAGTAGAATAACAAAATTTACAAATGTTTCAAAAGTTGGAAACTATGTTGTACATGTGTATGTTCGTCATCGAGAAATCACATATTAAGCGACAAGAACAAAAATTTATACCATTCAGTCACAACGAAACGTGACTCGGTGTTACACTTCACTTACTTACTGTAGGAGTGGGCAGTGAACACGAGATACACCACTGTTACTAAATTTACAACTAAACAGACGATTAAGTTTATATTTTGAAGCTAAAATACTCACCGAAGGTATCCATTTCTAAATACATGTACAGGTAAACCGTATGTCGTAGGGATCATATGTCGTATGATTGAAATCACTGTAATCTTCAAGCACCTATCACATACGATCTCTTCCACGCACTAGTCATCGGGATTTCCCTAAAGTTTAGAGACGCATGACCTATATGCAAATCAACAACACAGAGATAAATATAATATTTGTCGCGGTCGTGGGATTTACGTTTATAAGAGTTTCAGTGGCTTATGTAGGTCGGCACTTGACTATTTGAATCTTATAAAAATCTTAGCAATAGAATTGTTTAACGTTGAATTCTCGTCCCAACAAAAATTTTACTTATATATCTGGAGATGTCCCTACATGTAAGTTTGTTTGTTTGTTTGTTTATTGTTGTTTAACGTCCAACTCAATAATATTTCACTCATATGGAGACGTCCCACATGCAAGTAAAATAATCTGGACCGGAAGTCGCATAATTTACTCAAGTAACATCTCATAATTTTAAGGTAAAAACACAAAATTTATGCTGCAATTGGACATGCCTGTATATTGGTGACATGCAGTTGGACGTGCTTGTGTATTAATTGATGGCAATTAATGATCATTTGAAAGACTTAGTCAGTTTATTAATTTAGACTCATCAGCATAAACATATACATTTGTGTGTACATGTATATAAACACGTGCAATACATTTAAATAAATAGTTATATACTAATTAAATTGGAAAAGTACATAAAGTTGATCAAGAAACATCAAGAGTAAACATGAAAATGAAAAATGGAGGAAGAAAATTGAAATAAATCAATTACTTTTCCTGTGTACAAAGTTATTATTAAAGCTCAACGAACACGAAAATTCGAAGTTGATTTTATTACATTTTGGCATAGATCTACATAAAACCTAAGTATTGTGTACAAAGAAAAAAATTACCCCTCCGTTTACGCATACCAGGTGGAAAAAGGTAACATAATGTTAGGTTAGAAAGAGTAGTTTCCCTTTATCAAATACTCCGCTAGGTCAGCTAAACAGGAAGTGACGTACATGTGGTGGTCAGCAGTATTAAGATAAAAACTGTATATATAGCTAGTCTGGTACAAGGCTTGATATTGTAGGGTCAAAGGCCTAGATTTACTGTATTTTCCATCTTTTTTTCTAGAATATCATTCTTAATAGCTGAATTTTAAAAAATTTTCCAGTTATTATTATGTTTATTTTAGAGCTATCAGCGATATATAAAGCCGAACATATATCTGGATCTATAGGCTACCGCTATTTTCTATGTGACTTAACATTCATTTAGCCTAATGTAGATACCGATAATCGTGTAATCAGTTTTCACACCTCCCTGATAAAGTTATTTGTGAGAAGATCTACAAGACGTCTCAATTGGGGTCTTTCGGCCATCACTGTGTTCTTTGGAGTGAACTACGGGTAGAAAAATATAACCCCATTGATATGTTGTCTGTGTATAGATATCTTTGTGTGTGGACATACGTATATGTTATAGACCTAAGAAGGAGAAACATAATATCTCGACAGGAATTTGTCATCCAGAACTTAAAATTTCCCCGATGAAATATAATACATATAATATGATATAATAATGCATTTATCTATTGCCACTAATCAAACATAAGAAACTTGAATATTTTTGAAAGAATAATCACCCCTTTTTTATCCATAAATTTTTCTTACATCTAAATGCTACGCTGTAAACAATTATGCATTTCACATACATAAGTTTGACACTGATAAGGATAGCGCCACACTTACGTCCGAGATTTGCCAATCGTTTCCGAAGGCGGTCAATCGGGGCATGGGTATTTTTAGTCGTTTAAAGGTAAATATCTCGATATCTGTGTAGTTTTCGACATCGCAGTTTTTTATTTATTGGTACCGTTATATGCGTCATATAAAAGTATATACGAAAAAACAAATTCGTGTCCGTTGACCTTTAATAAACTTAGCCAGGTTACACAAGTTTGTTTTATTTTTAATATTTAATAACTGAACTATTTTAAACATAGAAGGCCTTTTGTAACGATATTTATTTATGTATTTATTAACCCTTAAATCTCTATAGAAAGGGCATATAAAAAGGAATGAAATTCATCTTCAACTTCATAATGTGAACACTTTTCACAAATTCTGTCTTCTCTTGGAACATTTCTATATCTACCCTGTATCATTTTTTCGCTTGAGGACAGCCTAAATTGTGCAAATGAAAAATGTACTTTTCAGGTCAAGACTTACGGACATAATATTGTATCATATGACTATCCGTTAAATATTTATAAAGGTAACATTTACCAGAATTATCGAAGTATGCGTTCATTTCTTGAATGAATAAATCATTTAAAACAGTATTCACTTGTGCAATAAAAAACTTTACAATTGGGAATTTTTTTACATTTATCTTAATATTCCAATTCATGCAATACACATGTAAATTATCAATAAATGTTGTAGACCAGTAATAGAATCAGAGAAAAGGACGGCATCATCAGTATACATGATTAAAAATAAAGACAGATCTTTCATAATTATTGTATAATATGTGATTTTCAAAATCATTGATATATAGAGAGAACAAAAAGCAAGACAACTAATCCGTTTGGGACACTGAAGAAATTTGATTTTATACATTCATCTGTAACACATGACTTAATATTATCATATTCACCTTTTTGTGAATTGGTACTATAATTGTGCCCAACCTTCTGGAAAAAAATCCTCTTGAAATAATACAATTAAATAATTTACACAGCAAAAGAACAAAGTAATCCTTAAATTTAACAAAGTATTCATTTAACATGTTATCTATCCCAGGTGACTTATTTAAAAACATCACGCATTTCATCTTCCCTAAAAGTTACATCTAATTCTTCGAAAATCCATGCACTCGTAGCCCGTTTCAATATAATTAGCATTTGTTTTAAATTCCCTTGAAGTGTTCATAAATATCATTGACAGATAAATGAGATTTTCTTGTACAATAACGTTTTTTTAAAGATATGATAAAACTGCTTTGGATTGCTTTTCCTGAGATAACTTAATCTATTTCCCTCATTTCTCATATACATTCTTCTTACCTTTCTCTCATGTTGTTTATAATACGTGTCCGTATTACGTTCTTTTGGTGTACCTACAACCGATACTGATTGTGAGCTACCATATTAAACTTCACAAAACCCCATATAAGCAGAGGTACCTAGCAGTATCCAGCAAATGTTCCACCTAACTTTTATTTTCACTCCTTACCAAGATACTGACGGCCGTTAAGGAGATACTTCAGCAATACTACACAGCTGCTAATTCCAGAAGCGGTTTAAATCAGATGTGGATACTTAAAAATTTTAAACAACTTTTAGAAAATTTGAAGGCACGCCGTTTTTCTCAGATTCACAATATCAAAACATCCGATTTCTCTACACAGCAATTACACATAAAAAATTCAAAGAGAGACTTTTTTTTCATCACAGACAACTGTTTTTTTAACTACAAGTGGTACCAGGAAATTTAAATATCTAGTGATTGGTTATCATGATACTTATTTTGTCAAACACCACTCTGATTCCAGACATAAATACACTGAAGTAGATATAAAAAAGATGCTGGAATTTCTAATAGACAATATATTTGTAGTGTTCGGAGACGTGGACTTTCAACAAACTTCGGCATTCCTAAGGAGACCATGCAATTGTGCACTTTACTGGCTGACCTGTTCCTTTATTCAAAAGTTGTCAAATGAAAATTGTCATTATTAATTGACAAAATGTCGTCTATATATCTAAATGTGAAATTAAAGGACACCGCTAGCTCTTTCTTCTTTTGATTCGGCAGTTTCTGAATGAAGTCTGCTCCGTATGAATAAAGGAACAGGTAAGTCAATAACGGTGCACAATTACAAAAAAAAAATTCTATATATGTCATCAAGATTAACATGCAGATACTCGTGACAAGTAATTGACAACTTTGATGTGCAAGAGTTATTCGCCCTTTGATATTTGGTCCACAAAAATCTTTTACTGTAAATCGGACACACCCATCTATCATAAAATATAATAATTTCAGTACCTTACCAGAAATCAAATTTTTCTTTTGACTTGCATACAAGATCGTTATTTGTAAACATCATGTTTCATTTCAAAGAAAGATAATGAATAGAATTTAGGGATTCGCGATTATTTAAGATTTACTGTATGTAATCAATAGGGGTAAGAATTTATTACTCTGGTTATATTTATAGTCAATAGGGGTAAGAATTTATTACTCTGGTTATATTTATAGTCAATAGGGGTAAGAATTTATTACTCTGGTTATATTTATAGTCAATAGGGGTAAGAATTTATTACTCTGGTTATATTTATAATCAATAGGGGTAAGAATTTATTACTACTCTGGTTATATTTATAATCAATAGGGGTAAGAATTTATTACTACTCTGGTTATATTTATAATCAATAGGGGTAAGAATTTATTACTCTGGTTATATTTATAATCAATAGGGGTAAGAATTTATTACTCTGGTTATATTTATAATCAATAGGGGTAAGAATTTATTACTCTGGTTATATTTATAATCAATAGGGGTAACAATTTATTACTCTGGTTATATTTATAATCAATAGGGGTAACAATTTATTACTCTGGTTTTATTTAAAAACTGTACGAATAAAGTTCCCACACGGCGACATTTTTACGAAATACTTACGTAATACACCTTCTGTTGGTGCTGGGACACAGTAATTTTGCTATTTCTGAATATAAAACATTTCCGATACCAAAGTATAAATCTATAGAATGTCCAGGACACAGATACAACTCCGGTATGCGGGTGACTGTGGGATATTACTACTTCATCATTAGTTACAGTTATATATCATTTCTATACAAAAATACGGAATTGCAGCATAAATTATATGTACTTTCATCTTAAAATCATAAATTTTTTTTTCAGTAAATTTCGTGACTACGCACTTTATCTGATACACAGAGGTTTTTGTCTTAAAATTTAAAAAAAAATGTAAACGGGCGCATATCTTAAACAAATTTCCGTGTATCGTTCTGATAAGTCTACATTCAAGTTATAGCTTGTTTTTAAAACATCCATAACGGATAGAGAATGGTTCTTGTAGTTTCTGAACTTGAAGCATTGAGAGAGAGAGAGAGAGAGAGAGAGAGAGAGAGAGAGAGAGAGAGAGAGAGAGAGAGAGAGAGAGAGAGAGAGAGAGAGAGAGAGAGAGAGATTTTATGTACATACTGAGGACAATAGTGATAATACAGAAATGCTGTCTACAAATAGACGGAAACATGTAGCCTGTTTGCACGAGTTTATATTTCAAACAATAAAATACTTCAAACTATTAAGGTACAGCAGGAAATACAATTTCCTTAGAATCTTAAACAACATAAAGAAATACGTTGTATTCTGGGATGATAAAAACTGTGGGACTAGAGAGCGTGGGGGATGGCAAAACAAATATGTTATACAATTATCATAAAGTGTATAAAGGCAAATCTGCATTTCAATTGATCAAAATTTACATTTAGGGAAAGTTCTTAATGGGATACCTAAATATTTTTAGACGAAAAATCAACAACAATAAACGTCGACTAATATTTCCAATTCAACACTTTTTAAACATGATGCTTACTCCTCCATGGCACTTGATCCCAACTCTTGATTTCCAGAAATCCGTATTTGTCCTTTTTTTTTTACTAGAATCTGTATATATATATATATATATATATATATATATATATATATATATATATATATATATATATATATATATATATATATATATCTCCTGGACATCCTGAAGATTAATACTTTGGTATCTGAGATATTTATATATTTCTCTTCACATCTATAAGCCAACGGTTTATATCAAAACGTCATGAAAATGATTACTACTGAAGATAATAAATGTCTACAATTTACTCAAGTTGTAATAAGTTTTTACAGTGGATTCTCTTACACGAATTTGGCAACACATTTAGATTTATAATTTGTCCTTGTAAGATACAACTTTTTCTTTCGGAAATATATCTATCCTAAATACGCGCTCGACTGATGAAGTCTTCTTGACAGAAATTATCGTTTTGAGCATTTGTTTTCTACTCCTTTTTAATATTATAACTTTGGTATTGTTAATATTATCTAATATGAAAATGAAAACAAAATTCTTATAAAATTTTATAGTAAACACCCCCTTTGGGTCGTTCCGAATTCCCCAATAAAAAGACCCAAAGGCACATACAAAACCTGGATTGCGCCACAAGACATTAAGTTTGCCATTTTGTGGAACCCTCAGTAATTATGATAATCAGTTTCTGAGAACTAATGTGGACAGAGGTTCAGATTGGATTTTGTTTGTTTTGTTGTTGTTTAACGTTCCGCTCAAGAATCTTTCACTCATGTGGAGACGTCACCAAATGCCGATGAAGGGCTTCAAATTTTTGACCTATGATCGGCATGTTCTTTAACGTGTGGACACCTACTGTAACACAGGACCTCAGACTGAAGAACAGGAAACTAACCTGTCGCCGGCTGGAATCGAACTCACGACCTCACGTTCAAGAGTCGAGCGCGCTACCGACTGAGCCAGGTCGGCTCGGTTCAGATTTGAAAAAGTGACAAAGAAGGCGAAGAAGAAGAAAGCGGAGGAAAAGAAAAATTGTGCAAAAAAATGTTTACAAAAACTTGGGAAACTTAATAAAAAGTAGGCTGTCACCCGTTATGGTCTAATTTTGACTCGTTGTGTTTGCAAACATACGCCAATTTACCTTGGTAGACCTATAGTATATATAAGGAACTTACAACACTTCTAGTAAGGTGTTCGAACCTAGGCTGATTTTGTAAGAAAGCTTGTCAGTTTTTTTGGAAGGCCGATAGTCTCTCCCTGGGTACAATGTAACTAGATTATCTCCTCCACGAGAAGTAAAATAAAAAAATAATCATATAAGTATCAAAAACGTATTTAACTTTAATATGGCACAGTGTACTTAGTATGTAAATGTGGATGGCAAAAACGCATACAGGGTAATTACATCAATGTTTATCTTTATTTGATATTTTCCATTATTTTGAGATTTTTCATCAAATCCTTAACTTGTTGTTCCTGTTGCAATACATTGTTAAATAATGACTAACAAGTAGATTGCTTCTGTTGCAAGTACTCTTTGATGCGTGTACAACTCAGAGACTCGATGTTCCATCGAGGTAGCATATCTTCCGGTGTTAGACCTTCTTTAGTTTTTATTCCTGGATCGGCTCCATGTTCCAGTAAAATGCGCACAGTAGAAGCCTTACTCCATTTACATGCTATATGTAATGGCGTCATACCGTCAGAATCTATAATATTTACCCCTACACCGTTGTCAATTAAAAATTTAGTACAGTTATCGTTTCCATACTGACATGTCACGTGCAGAGGTTGTTTTCCGTTGTAATCTTTGGTGTTTAAGTCTGTTCCACTGTTCATCAGAAGTGTCAGTAGATCTGGGCTACATTTTGCACTAGCATAATGGATTGGGAATCTTCCTTTCACTCCCTTGACGTTTGGATCCGCCTTGTATTCTAGAAGAAGTTTTACGGTACGATTACTGTGAACGCTGCAAGCCGATAAGAGTGGACACTCATCCTGAGAATCGTTGATGTTCGGATCCGCACCGTTTTCAAGTAGTAATTGTACTACGTCAAATGCTTGATCCCCACGCCATTTGCAGGCTTCGTGCAGTGGTGTAACGAGAGAATTATTTGTAGCGTTAACCTTTACTTTGTCATGAATGTTTAATAGTAGTTGTACACATTCCAAACCGTAATATTTCTCACTGTTTCCACCTTTACATGCCATATGCATAACTGAATTACCATGTATATCAGTATCTGTCACATCTAAGCCATACTTCAACAGACGCTCAACATTTTGAACGACACAACCCCTACATGCAAAGTGTAATGGTGTCATTATCTTACTGTTGGAGACACTCGCGGTTACTCCATTTTTCAGTAAAAAATCTAAAATTTGTGTGCACTTATTTTCAGCAGCCAAGTGAATTGGGTAATTACCAGAGAAATCTGCGACATTAAAATCGGCTCCACATTTGTACAAGTATTCCACACAATCTATATTATCCCCACTACAAGCATAATGCGCCGGTACCCTTCCAGACGAATCATAGCTTAACAATTTGGCGCCATTTTCAATGAGAGCTTTCAAACATTTAACATTACCACTTTTGCAGGCATAATGAATTGGCTTTACTCCGTAGTTATCGCAGGCATTGAAAGCGGCCCTGTAGTTAAGTAAAACTCTTGTCATATTGTCATCACCATTAATTATAGCATTATGAATGCATCTTCGACGGGTTGGTCCAAATGTTTGATTAACGTTTGCAACGTCAAGTTTTAGTAATGATTCAGCTACACCCGAATATCCCGTTTCTGTAACTTCATAAAGGGTTAGATCTATTGCTTCTTGCTTCTCAGGTGTAATATCAGGGTAGCTATCATGCCCTAGCCTTTCTATCATATTAATGGCAATATATTCAAATCCGGCTTGACACACAAGTTGAAGATAGGTTTTCCCGCGTTTTATGTCTTTGGATGTTAATAAATTCCAAAGGTCATTATTTGACAATTTTTTCACTTCTTCCAAAAAGTTCTCGAACATATACTTATCCAGGAAACTAGGATTATCATACACTTCCGAAATGTGTCTGTCCTTGAGATCTTGGATCCACCGCTTAGCTAAAATCTTAGTTTTGTTTTTAGGAAGAACAATAACATCTTTCTCCCCAGTAATCTTCGAGGCATATTGTGTTCTCACTCGTTTTGATATAAATTCTGCTGATGCAATTCTAAGTACCTCTGCTGGAGATTTTTGGCCAAATATCAAGCAAATAGTATCAAAAATAACATCATGAAGGAACACATAGTGATCACATTGCTCATCAATGTACACACCCACCATGCTTTCAATGCTAGATTCAACAACCTGCAAATCCTTAGATGGATCCAATCCATACGCTTTCATGACAGTGTCAATCTTTTTTTGCAAGATGTCATCGATTTCCTCAAACGGATCAAATATATCTTTCGACAACTTTCCATCGAGGACTGTCATAATGACTAGACTACACAATGATGCTTTATCAGTATGAATTAATGCTTCAATTTCTTCCTTCATATAGGTCAGAGGTTTGTCGAAAAAATCAGCTTGCTTTTGGAGACCTTTATTAGTGGAGTACATCTTACATAGAAGAGGAAATCCTGGAATGTATGTTGCATTTGTGAATTTTAGATGGTTTGCTAACATTCTGTTGCCATCTTGATGGAAATATTTGACGGTAATCATGTTTTTCTCCACAGCTGATAATGTAAACGGTTCTTCTGTAATGTCGACAATATTTTCAGTGTAACATGGACAATTTTGAAAGAGTTTGCTACATTTTTTGTACACAAGTTTTCGTGAAGTGAGAATAAGGCCACACTTTTGTCCCTGAATCAAGCCTTGAAGCTTGTCATGCAATCTTTTCCACACATCGACTAGACTGTGTTTCATCGTAGGCGAGCCAAAAGCATCATCAATAAAGTAGATGATATGCAGCTTCGGGTCGTAAACCTGTTCGATTAGCGCCGGGTCTGACAACACGACTACGGTATGGCCATCTTTTTGTAATTTTGAGAGCAAATGGTAAGCGATAGAAGACTTTCCATCGCCGGGGTTTCCGGTTATCAATACTGAGTGACAACTTTGGTACCATGAAAAGACTTGATGTAAGGCCTTTGTCGGCACAAACAAATGCTTTGTCCGCAATTTCTGTTCTAGATAATGAGAGGACTGATCTGAAATACATGTATATAAAAAGGTTATGTTTATTGTAATATTTTCAAGATACACGTATATATTATGCATAAGAGAATACAAAAACTTAACAACAAAAGAAGTGTGTGAATATATAAAACGGAATAACTATGAGTACTTCAGCATTTATTTCCATAACAACTTAAGCTTAAGTCAGCCCCTCTCTCTCTTCTAAGATGATATATCCAAATATAATTAAGACTAATGTTGTATTTTGATATTTTTCAATATCATTCATTTTCAGATGCTATATCAAAATATGAGCTTTGTTGTATATCAGACACCTTTAAGTACAATATGAATAGGGGGCAAACCAAACTCTAGTCTTACTTAAATGTTATATGTCTGGGTACCAAAGAAAATATGAGAAAAATTACAAACATAAAACAAAAATTTGTCTCCATTACTTCATATCCAATTGACCTTTCTTGCTTGTCGCAGTTTCAAATTCTGAAATTCTTAAAAACTAAGAGAGTAAACGTTTTATACTGATTACCCATAGAGGGTTTAGGTAATAAATTTCGACTCAGCTTTAGGCTTTGTCTCTAAAATTCCATGCATATGGTCCACAAATGCAACTCTCATTCATAGGCAATACACGTATATGTAATAGGTGTTAGATTATGTTGGGAATTCATTTACAACAGGCGTCGGGAAATAGAAATATCCTAATCACACTTATTGATAACAAATATTATTTTATTAACATACTATTGTTTGAAATATTGAAGAACTTGTTCATAGTGGTTGCCATAGAGTCTATACCGATTGTAGCCAATAGGGTATAATTTGGATTTAACTATGGAGTCAGGGCTGGTCATGTAAACCAGTTGGCCGGTGGTGCCAACTCAATGGCATCTATTCACATCTAAGTGAACTATTTCTATTAATCTGTGGTTGTTCATCATAATCATTTTATTTAAAGGGACGTTTGCTGTGGGTTTTTTTCAAAAAATTTATTTACCTTTTTTACCACTTGATAAAAAATAACAAAAAAGACATTTAAACGGACATTAAAATCCTTAAATCCTCATATATTTGGTGAAAGATGCTTGAGAAACCCTGGTTTGGCACTTTTTCAATTGCAATTGATTAACTCAACCTTACTATTTCTGTATGAATACCACACTTGACCTGACCTTATTTTCACAAAATATAAAGGAATATAAGATTTTTTATGTCTGTGTAAAGCTCTTATTTTTATTGTGCATCTGGTATAAGTAGTGAGCCGGACCGGCTCAGTCGGTAGCGCGCTCGACTCTGGATCGTGAGGTCGTGAGTTCGAGTCCCGCCGGCAGCAGGTTGTCCTTCGGATGAGACAGTAAAACTCAAGGTCCCGTGGCACAGTAGGTGTCGGCACGTTAAAGAACCCTCACTGCTCAATGCCCGTAAGTGCCGAGCATAGGCCAAAATTTGAAGCCTTTCACCGGCATTTGGTGACATATCCATATGAGTGAAATATTCTTGAGTGGGACATTAAACAAAACAAACAGACAGTATAAGTAGTAAAAGTAGAAAAAATTGAAATATTTTTTATAAACACGGTTAATGCCCCTTTAATTGTTGTTTAACATCTCGCCGATATTTTCATTTACAATGGCACCAGACTGACTTTTAGAGATATTAGCATTCGTTTTTCTTTTTCGTTTTGTGTATCCGGACACCCTATGGACACCAAAGTGTTCTACTATGCCAGGAATACTCGCTGAATGGTATGAACTTTTTGTTTGTAACTTTGTAGTAGTACTTCACGTTTATTAACAGCTACGTTTCATTGCTGGTACTGAATGTTCGCTTTACTCTGAGGACCTATGTAACGCATAACGATAAGTTTCAGATCAGTATCACTCCTGATCAATATTAGCACACGACCAAAATTACAAATGGCCGGTGGTCTCTTCCCGGGTACAATTGTAAGCGGGTTCTCTCCTCCACCATTTAAATACTGACCACCACCATATATAAATGAAAATGTTGCCGAGTGTCGCGTAAAACACTATTTAAAAAAAAAAAACAAAAAAACAAAAACCCAAATGGGCTGATACAGATCTTCAGAAAATGGAACATCCATTTAAACGACTGTCTGTAAATCAATAGGCAATTTACAAATAGAATGAATAGTTGATGGGTCATTGGAAAATACATTGATGGGGCCAGGTGACCAGAAAGAGTAAAAGTCTTCTATTGACTGCTCACATACACACGCCATCCAGCCACCCTCACAAAATGTCCAATATACCCCAGATTATCTATATATTATTTATAAACAAGGATTGTCATCGAAACATATCTAATAAAATACTAAAAATGAATTACATATAAAAATCACAGATACCAAAGTATTAATCTTCGAGATGTCCAGGAGACAATTTACATATCCGGTGAATATCGGACAAACACGGACCTCTGAAAATCCAGAGGTGTATTCAGGTGACATGGAGGAATAAGCATCCCCTGTTCACCGGTCACACCCGCTGCGAATCCATAGTCAAATTCAAATAAAAAAATAAAATAAAGAAGTACCAATGGATAATCGAAACTTCAAGTCCATTAGAATACAACAAATTAGATATGTTAATGGTTTCAACATGAAGAACAACTGCGAATCACAAACAAGATGGACCAGGTGTCCGGAAGGAGACAGCGCCGCCTGTTGTTAGCATGCCACACCCGTCGCAAATGTTCAATGGTGAGTTCAGTGAAAATCTCAACAGTTACTTTTTGATCTGATGGCCGCAAGGGAGTCATTTTATATGACTGTGCTCCAGAATGCTATCTAACATTCCTGAGAGGGGGACTTCATATTGTTTAACAAGATCGACCATAAAATTTCCTAAGTGACGATTTCAAGCCTTCAACAATTTAACCATGTGCGATTTACTTATTGGGAGTTGTTCGTCTCTCAGTATAAAACATTCAATACCACTGGTAATTTATCTTTTGTCTTACCTATGTACTTCTGTATGCTACTGCTATGTATTCTGCAAAATCTTATTTTCTTGATTCGCTCTAACAAATCGGTCCCAAATGAGCCTCCAAAAGGTCCATCTACCTCTGCAAATGATGTATCTGCATTAAGTTTGTTATTATACGTGTATTTTACGAGTAAACTACATGTACTTTTAAATATGATACATCGGACAAAAGTTTATCAACTTAAAGTACATAAAAATATAAAAGTCATGTATTTGATAATGCTTCGATTTATTTGATAAAATAAAGTGGGCCGTACAGATATCACTACAAAATGCATTTAATTATTAATTATTATTTTTACCATCTTTGCCAATAAATTCCTCAGCTAGGTCATTTCTGTTGATATTTCTCAAAGCTGTTCTTAAGATGGGCAAAGGATCAGCTTTTTCCGAATGTACGACCGTCAACCACTTATTAAGCAACGTCGAGATGCACTGTGGTACATTGTATGGATAGGCAGTCTGTAGGTGTTCAAGTTGTGAATTTATAAATCCCAATTCTATACCAAGCAGGTACCATTCTGATCCTAACCGAGTAGTTAAGGCCTCTGAAATAAAAAAAAAAAAACATTAGCCAGAATCCGAACATTTGGAACTGGACAATTTTGTATATTGATGGCTTACAATTGTAAAAAATGATGACAATGAGTGTCCGTTTAATTGAAGTAAACTTTCTTTCAGTACATAATCAAATTTTGAGTACCGTAGGCCTACTCAACGTATCTACTCATTTTTACAGGTAAAGAATAAGTGTGACACAAAATTTTTAATATTAAATGAAGAGAAATATTAATATGTTTCCTATTCAGTCAGATCCAAGAGTATGTTGGTCTATAAAAGGTAGAGGTTGAAGTTATCATATAGTAGGAGGGCAATAGAGTGTTGTATAGTTGCGGTGATCATTTCAATATACAGGGCCGAAGTCACCAAATTTACTCAGTACTCGAGCTCAACTAACTTTTCATGATTTTAAGGTAAAATCAAATGAACTTCATTTTGAACTGGACATGATTGTATATTGTTGGCATACAATTGTAAATAATGGTCAAAATTAATACTCATTTGAAGGAAACTTCAGAAATATTCGAAAAATGTTTGAGTACGTACTCAAATTTTGAGTACCGTACTCAACATATTTATTCATTTTTTACAGGAAAATCATAAGTGTGACGCAAAAATTTTATAAAGGGATGATGAAAAATATTGATATGTTTCCTAATCACTCACACCCAAAAGATTTACACAAAATAATGAAATATAAGTTGAGCTTGAGTACTGAGTAAATTTGGCCCAGGCCCCGAAGTCACCAAATTTACTCAGTACTCAAGCTCAACTATATTTTCATAATTTTAAGGTAAAATGCAAATATTAATTCTGTAACCGGACATATTTGTATATTGACAGCATACAATTGTAAATAATGATAAAAATTATTGTTAATTTGAAGAAAACTTCAGAAATATTAAAAAACACTTTGAGTTCTTACTCAAATTTTGAGTACTGTACTCAACGTATTTATTCATTTTTACATGAAAATCATAAGTGTGACAAAAATTTATATGTAAATGATGAAAAATAATAATATGTTACCTTATTACTCAAACCCACAAATTTACAAGCGATTATACAGTAAAAAAAGAAAAAGAAATAAAAGTTGAGCTTCAGTATTGAGTAAATTTGGTGACTTCGGCCCAGGTCACCCAAACACCTTTACAGAAACGACCGTCTTCAGCGTTTGTTTTGGCTAAATTTGTAAAACTAACAATGTTATGAGCTCATATGTGTGATTGCATGATAGTAAATTAATGTTTATTATTCGTGTATGATTTCATTATAGATTTAATATATAGTACTATTTCGTATGGAAAGCACCATTTAAATTCTAAACTCACCATAAACTAACATAGCTCAGACTGAGATTTGGCAGTACATTTAGTCATATTTGGCCTTGTATGATACCACTTTCTGATTGGGAACTCTACATCTATTTTAAATTCGAGATAAACTGATGAGGTCGTATTGACTGAAACGATCGTCTGGAGCATTGACTTATTTAATACAAAACTATAACTTTGGTTACTATATATACTATATACATTCATATATGATTTCGTGATGAGAGCTTTCATATACTAAACTCCAAGTAGGTCATTATGGTACGATATAAAATCACAAATGTTTTCCTGTTTTTAAGGGTTTATGTCTGTTATTTGTAAAACAACAAAAGGACAACATTTTTTTCTTTGCTCGATAGAATAGTTGCATTATGTTTGTTAATTTTACCAAACAATATCAACCGGTTTTCCTCGTACAAAACAAAACTGTTTACACCAACGGTGGACATTTTACAAGAACATAAGACCACGCCAAATTAATTAGTTGTTCTTCGGGACCGCTCGCAGGTGAAAATCAATTTGTGAAAATTCGAAATAAATTTCTGCCTTCTCGCATCATGTCCAGAACAGCTGCATCAGATTCCAAAATTAATAAGAAGATTTTTAATCATTTGAGTTTTTGAATCAAATGAGTATTACTAATGATAGAAAATTATTAAAATACAGAATATGACACATGGTGCTTCATCTGCGTGGTAGTTCAATGTCATAGCATCAAGTAGCCTATAAATGTGGCTTCATTCATGGCAATGAACATCAAATATTGGCGATATCGACTGAAAATTTATGGACCTAGTTCAGCTGCATGTACATGTAGCTATCTGCCAGAGGTCTTACCAATAGCTGAGGTCCACTTAGTGCCCTACACTTCTTTCTACAGAGTATTTTTATATTTGGACTTTGGGGTCCCATTAATTATTTTGTTATTTAATTAAGTGGTTCATTATAATTAAGATACTATTTTGCATTGTACTTAATTATCAAAATATGTCAAATTATACTAAATATAATTGGTATCATCAATGTATTTGATATACATGTATTATGATGTTCAGAAACTTTCAGACTGACACAATTAAGCTTTTCACACAAACTATTGATTTTTCCAGAGGTCTAATCCGTAAAAGCAGAAGATGTCAAGAAATATTTGCCCACAAGCTTGATTTAATATGACTTAAATTAAAAAAAATATTTAAAAAAATAAAATTTTGTCTGCTTGCCCCATCAAAAATCTCTCGCATCCAAAAAATTGAGTTTTGAGAGAAAAAAAATTAAATTAATTAAATCGCTCGCTGGCGTCATATTTTTTCTCCAAAAATCCTAAGAACAATTAATTGATTTGGCATGGCCTAATATGTATATATTGTATCCACTAAACACGGTGTAAGCATCCAGGAAGGTTCTTGTCTTTGGACACCGAGTCAAATACTTTTGCTCAAATATTGAGTAATATTGAGTAATGAATGTAATTTTATTATCCTAATTCAAACCTCATAGATTTGATCCAAATCTGGCCATGCTATTCTAAAACATAGCCTTGCTATGTTCTTGTATCAATTCAATTCAATTCATTTTTCAATTTTTGCTATGTTCTTGTATCAGGTTGAGTCAAAATCCAAAACAATACGTCTACTTTCCAAAAACAGTTTGTACAGATAGGAATATATTGCCTTGCAGGTCTCTATGCATTACTAAATCTCTAATACTTTTGTAAACGACAAGAAGCTTGTATAAAATTTAAATTTAAATAAAACCCCAAATATTGATGATGACATAAATGAAATGCTTGAAAATGAACTAGCATCTATAGAGACAAATGATAGAAATAATTAACTAAATAAAACTATATCCCAAGATGAAATAATGAAATGCATTAAAAATCTAAAAAAATAACAATAAATCAAGCGGGAATGATAAAGTTAAAAATGGCTATATAAAATCAACAAGTCACTTAATTTTGTAATTTACTATTTATACTACTATAATACTATTTATGAAAAATTATTTAACC